>BGPT01000164.1:347616-423536 GCA_003297045.1 Symbiodinium sp. clade C Y103 | reverse complement strand
GTTGATGTCCAGTTTATAGAGAAGATAGAGAGCATTCAGGGAGTTTACAGGGAGCATATCCGTATATATTATATGGAATATATGGGCACCTTATGCAATGAGTCGTATATAGGTACGCTATGAAACATGTGTAGGTAGTATATGTAGGGTGTAAGGAGTATAGAGGTAGTGATGANGTAGTGATGAAGCAGTGTATGCACTACCATGTTTTAAATGCATGTTTTTATATGTTCATAGATGCGTATATGTTGATATATGTGTATATATATATATATATGTATGAATATATATATATATATATCTAAAAAATATGCACATTCATATGCATGATATGTATATATGAATAACTCTATAGATGTAAGCTATGTATATGAAGTAGTGTAGTGTATATATATACATATATTTATTTGCAAGTGTATATATATATATGTGTGTTTATGTTTATATATTTGTATATAATATGTATGCATTATATATAAAAAGTTCCTATATGAAGCTAAATATGTATCTATATAGAATATGTATATATACATTTATGTATGATATGTATGTAAGTACATGTATGATATATATATATNTAGAATATGTATATATACATTTATGTATGATATGTATGTAAGTACATGTATGATATATATATATATATGTAAATATGTGGCGTATATATATATATATATGTATGATGTAAATAGGTATGATGTATATATAAAAACATTTCTACGTATGATATATGCAAATATGTTTTAATGTATGATGTATACATATGTTTATACATACTTAAATGTATGATGTATACATATGTATGTGTATGATACNTATGCAAATATGTTTTAATGTATGATGTATACATATGTTTATACATACTTAAATGTATGATGTATACATATGTATGTGTATGATACATATATATATATACATACATATGTATATCTATAGATATAATACATATACATATCTATATATATATATGATGTAAATATACACCTCTCAGTACCTCTATATAGAGGCATTTGTTATATATTTGTATAGAGATAGATATAGATATTATATACGTATTTGTAGGTGCACAAGCAAAAAGGAGATAGGATCACATAGGTATGTGTAGGTACGCTTTGAGTATGTAATCTGCAAACAATGAGTGGTAAACCATGTGTGAGGTATGCTATATGAAGCACATAAACAGGTTTTGGGTAGGAAATATGCAGCTAGACAGGGTCCTGTGACGAGGTTGTGGCTCTCAAATGTGGCAAATAACGTTCAAATGGAAGGCTGTGCCTCCCAAATGCTGTAAATAGCGTACANGTGGGGGTCCGGGGACCGGGCTCATATATATTTATACATTTATCTATGTAGCAACATTGTATAGACATATGTTATATGCAAAATTACATATGTACAACTATATTATGGATAAAACTAGACAAAAGTACATATACATACATATATATATATATATTATTTACATTGTATATGCAACTGATACACGTATTACTGTATATATATATATATACACATATATACTACATACACATGTATTCTGAAAACATATAGCGCTCTCACAATGACCTCAAGTATAAGGGAAGCTGGAAACCAGCCCAAATGGGCCATGGGATTGTCTGACGATAGGGTAACCCAAGATTTCATGGTCGATCATCATGTTTCCTAGTAATAGCTGGCAAAACATGGAGCTTGACACACTCAAAGTTTCATCTGTATTACGTATATACATATGTGTATATATATATATATATATTATATTTGTATACACATATAATTGTTGGGTAGTTATATCCACATGAAATATCCCGAACTAGCCACACAATTGGGGATTTTCGCTGGATGAAGTAAATGGATCCAAGATGATCCCTGGTTGATCAATCCCCATTTCACCATTTATCCCATTTATGGGTAAGTTGCATGAATTGTTGGTCAATGTTGGTCATACGTCCCAGGTACCCATGAAATCCCATGATATAGAAATATGTGTTGCTGAATTCCATATTTTGGTTGGGTACAATCCCACGAAGTCCCAATTTTTCCTACCCAACCTACTGTCAACTGCTATATCCATCAATTTGGCCGTGCCATCACCCCTCAGTGCCGTCACCTGGTGAGGCAATTTCCAGTGGATCTCGCAGCGCGTTGTGCAGTGGAAGCCGTGTAGGACTTAGCGCTGAAAGCAATGGCTATACGCAGCGATGTTGACGTTAGGCTTTCAGGATTTAGCGTTGTCATTTAGGGTTTTAGGGTGTTGGGGTGTTGGAGTGTTAGGGTTTTAGGGTTTGTTGTTTTGGATTGTAAAACACGTTGGCCCTATGGACCGAGCATGTCAAAGGATATGCGGATCTGTGCGGGCAAACGTGGGGTTTGCAGCGAGCATGTTTTCTAAAGCATCAGAAAGTCATGGTTCTAGTGTTTGGACATCCATTCGACAAGTCATTGCATCGAAGTTTTGCACACTTTAGCGCTACAGCAGCCCGCGCGCGCAGCCGAAGCCGCCTGACCGATCAGGGATGATCAAAAGATATCCAAAGATTTGGGGATGGATCAAGACCTTTGAAATGACATATTTGGGGGGATTTGCTGAAGATGATTTTTATTTTTTCCACTTGGAAATCCACTATTTGGGGAATCCATTAAGGGAATAGTTCTATATTTTTGAGGTTCCTGGATCGGCAATACAAGTATTTGGGGAGAAAACCCAAGTATTTTGGGAGATGAATTTTCGTACATCCCGGCTGTGTTGGTGGTCTCGCCTAGCGTACAGAAGGTGCCCTCCGCCCTTTTTTACCGACCAGCTCCAGTAGAAGTTGACCTCAAATGGGGACTGATCGTTGATTTATGACAGGTTTCTGTTGGTTTGTAACCAGGTCAAAGTATCTAGGTCAAACTGGTGGATGAAAAATCCAGTTGGATGCGTGACCCATCTTCAGCCTTCTCGGCATTGGGGAAGGACTCAGTAAAAACCATTTCTAAATATAAGAGAAGTTCAAATCCCCAAAAAAATTGGTTGATCTATGTTGATTTATGTTTTATCCTTGCAGGATTCCGTTTTTCACAGGGCATCAACAAAGCCACCTATGGACCGGTCATCCCTTTCCGCCTGAGGTCATCTCCGGATCCCCGGTGGAATTACAGCGCTTGGTCTTCGTCGACAACCGGCCTCAATGTGTGGAGCACTTGGCTAAGGAGGCCTGGATGCTGAAGGGCAGAAGTCCAAAGGCGCTTGGCCAGTTTTCTTCGGTTTTGTTGGGGAAATCGACAGGAAGGCATGGTCTTTCCCATGAAATAGAGGCCTTTCCTGCAGATTTTCCCTTGAGAAGACTTGACAAAGCAACATGCTGTGAAAGTTGGAATTTGTTGATCCCGACATTTTTCAGAGCTCTGTTGGATCCACCGGTTTCCCAATTTCCCCATAAAGATCCATAAAGTATCCCACGAACGGATCAAAACATGGTGAACCCCATGGCACACCCGCCCCCAGCTCGCCAGTTCAGCAAAGCTCTGGAGTCTTAGATCGTGGCCTGGATCCTATCTCTGGTGCATGTTCTGCGGATGGGTTGGTTTGATGGGAAGATGACTTGAAAGAAGTGTGCTTCTCTGATGTGATTTGAGAGTCAGACATCAAGACTCAACTCTCGTTTTGAAAAGCCAGTTCAACAGGGGTCCAACACCAGTACATGTATATGTTGGATACCAGACTTGGCTTAAGGCTTAACAAGAAAAACCTTACCATTTGCTTCTGGGATATCAAACCTTGGTGTCCTGCAATTGTTTGCAGAAATAATCCAGTGATGCCTCAGTATAGTTGGTTTCATAGTTGCTTTCCCCAATTGATGTGGTAAACCCAATGCCATAAAACATCCCCTTTATAGCCATAAGTGGGGTTTATTATTGTCCTTGCCACATTGGAATCCCACTATATCCCTACTTAAATGGGTTCCTATCTCGTTACAGGCTTCCCGTGCGAGCTCCCCGACCGCTGATTTTCATCCCAAGGCCTCGCGAAAACACGGCGCGCTTCAACGGTGAAAAAGATGCGTCGGCCATGGTGAACTCAGGCACCACTTCGAGGATCATCCCACAGAGAAGGCAGTGTATGTAAGAAATGTCAGATTAACAAACCCTCGGGTTGTTTAATGGGGGGAACCACTTTAGTAGCAGATTACCACTAATTGGGGTGAACCCCCCCTGGTTGATTCTCCAGGGTACATTAATCCAAGGTTGAGATTATCTCATGTGCCGATGTCTGTTGAAGGCGCAAAATGTCTGAACCACCGACTGCAATCAGATGTTCAGGACAAATTTCCACACCAATCTGCGCATGCAGTTTGCTACTGTCAAGCTGAGACTGCAACCACAATGACTCTAAACAAAGACACAAACAGCATGTCCCAAGTACTTCCAAGTAATCTACGTGGCTTTTTCACGCAGGTCTTCACTGCTGCGGAGCCAAGAGTCACGATTTTGGGATGAAACCTGACATCAGAAGTTGCCGAAAAAATGAATTCGGTCCTGCTCAGCAAGAAGTGCTACTCTTGTGCCAAAGACATCAACCATTTTGATCAATTTTGGATTTGTCCAAAAATAAAGCGTATACCACAAGCATCACATTCTGCATCAATCATTGCAATGAATTGGGGTATGCTGTATGCACAATTTCGGGACAACCCATTTGATTTTCGATAAAAACAGTTGTCACACATACTGCTGCTGTCACTGCCACCATGTGTTCCTGAAGCCATGGCTGAAAAAGAGGCCCGAGAACCGCCACGGCCGTCATCCCAGCTGGCAGTTGGTCAAAAAGACCTCGTGCAGATCTTGGGTTTTGTGATGCACCATCCCACCTTTGGGTCAAAACTTGTTCTGTTCAATCCACCATGTGGGTATGGCTCAAAATTATTAAACCTATAATTGGTTGGTTTATGTTAATCAATCTACCATTAAAAATGACCATTTTGGGTACCAAAATTTGAGCCATAGCCATGTCTGCAGGTTTGTTTCCCGGAAATTGGTCCATGACTGACGACCCATTTAGTTGCAGGCTGCCGACGCTCCTGACGCGTTGGTTTTTGAGCAGGAGACCAGAATGGGGCACTCAGAGTCATCAGTACATTTTGTTGTGGGGCTTAAGAGTGTGGCCCATAAGTGCAGTAAGCAAAACATAGCGAAACCGTCTAGTACTAAAAGGTTGGTTTAGTGCTAGAAGGAGCAAGTGATTCACTGATCCGTTTTTTGGGGGTTCAGTCGATACCCCCAGGACTTGACCCACATCTCTTTGTTGGTCCTGCAGTTTTCATCAGGACTTCTCCCAGTTGGAAAAGAGCTTGGAGGAAGAAACATGGGAGGCCACTTGGGGCCACCCTTTATTTTTCCCACTCCAAGAACGGGTGCACATGCCAATGTGTCTTAGGGTAAAGTACCTATTGTTGAGTGTATTTTGAGGGTTACTGGTCACAAGTCAGACGCGTGGCAAGATGTGGCAGCAGTTGTTTCGAGACTGGGTGACAAGCGCAGGATTGCTCATGTTTTGCCAAGAGTATGAGACCAATAACCTGGCCCGCAGAAAGCCATTGTATAGGTGGAATAAAGCCATTGTATAGGTGGAATATTCCAGTGCATGGGCCTCACAATGGTTGGTCACATGGACCTTGTATGTGTATGTAGCTGTAACTGTAATATATGTGTCAGGTACTTGAAATCCCCTTTTTCAAACTAGGTGTTTGACCCTCAAGTGACCCACAAACAGGGTACAGTAACAATATCACCATCTTGGAGCAAGGTATGTACATACACCCTGGCCTTCAACGTCCTTTTTTGCAATGGCTGTTACCAAACGAACATTTCTAATGGATAACGGCCTTTTACTCTGCCATGGCCCTGCTGCTCAGGTGGATGAAAACATGTTAAAACTTATATAACCAAGTCTGTTTGTGAGCAAATCAAAGCAATCGCAGGTACATATTATCATTGTATCAGGAATTCAAGGCAACCTGTTCATTGAATTTTAGGCACGAGATACCATTTCCCACTACTTGTTCTGGCATTTGTATATTGAAATATACTGAACCCATAGTGGGTTAGTATGGCATTGGCCACAGTAATCTTCGTGGCCTGTAGGGATGTGCAAGCTGATATGCTGACTTGCTATTGCGGTACCAGTTTCGCTGAACAAAGCGCAAGTAATCCGGAATGCGACAATGATTCTTGTCTGCAAAATGTTCTGGTGATTCTCCACAGCTAAGTGAAGCGGAGCTGGTTGAAATCAGAAACGTGTATGGCACAGGACGGATATGATAGAGACTTGCGGGGCACTAAGAAAAAACGCCTGTCCAAACATGGGGCATAGGAACCCTTGATTTCTGTCCAAAAATTGAATTTTGCCCTTGACAAATGTTGCCTGTTGAGTCATTTGATTAAGAGCTCTGTTCATCTTCCCAAGGCTGGAAATCCGACAAAGTGCCCCCAGCCCAAACTCTAGTTTGTTTGCTGAGCCTTAAAGCTAATATTAAAATATGTATATTTATATGCATTGCACTTAGGTGCGACCCAAATGTTCAATCAATCAAACAGCGGCCTCAAGATGAACAGTGGTTTTAGGTGTGACTTTTCTTCACAAACTATATTTTAGCGCAGCCAGGAAACCGTTACGACTATCATGTTGGGTCAGGCATTGGCATCCCTTTCTTGAGCCTAGGTTGTGCTATTAGGTGATATACTAGAGCAATTAAATGATATGTTGGGTTTATTGTGTGTCCCCACGGAGGCTATATTGCTTCACTTTTCGGTTCAAAGGCTCTTGATTGACATGTTCAAAATATCATCAATTTGATTGCAATGTTTGTTTCCGAAAACTGCACATTGTTCGAGGTTTTGCGTGTTCTGCCTTTTCTTCCTGATTAGCATATATAATCTTGTTTGATTTTTGTTCTTTTGGATTAATATGGATTATATAATTAACTAGCACCTATGGCTTGGAATATTGGCTGGCCGGTCAACCATGGGCACCAAAACTGCTCCAAATGGCTCCAAGCAGCCCCAACTATATGACCCCAAATAGCGTAACACAGCTTCACCATAGGTTCAAAAAGGGCGGGTGCTTTCGCCAACGGCCCAAGCCAACATCAACAATTGTCAAGAGCCATACTGGCCGTGAAAAGAGCGTGAAATAGCGTGAAAAAACCGTGAAAGGGCATTTTTTAGCATGAACGACAATTTTTTAGCGTGAACGGACAAACCACCAAAAATGACAAATTCTTGCCTCACTTGGCACGTGGGTCAATTTATCAGGTTGTGTCAGTTTACACACGTGAACGGATGCTTGTGGAGGCCACTAATTCATAATTGTTCCCACTGGGTTGTCTAGAAATCGGAGTTGAAGGGTAAGCAGGTATCTAGGACATAATTTGGGTCGCAACAGAAGAGTTTGTCAATGAAGGCGGATCGCAAACTTCCATTGTCATTCGGCGAGGATCATTCAGCAAATATTATATAGTTGACCTTTGTCATTCTTGTCAATTAAACGTGTGAGTCTTAGCAACAACCATTTATGCCTGCTCCTATGAATTGTGTGTAATGTTTTTTTTACTATGCATTAGCAGCTTCTGTGGGCCATTTGGTGCTGCGAATGGATAATGACAAACTTTGACCATGTAGCCCTTTGTTTGGACCAGCAAATAAGAAACTGCTGGTTCAGTTTCCCGGGCATTGTTGATCAAGTCATAAGTGATGTACTTTTTCAATCATGAAGATGAGAAATCTGGGCGGTGTAACCGTAGCCCGACTTTCAGGCGGTGGGGCGCAAATGTTGATGCGAGCTAGACTGACTCTATAGTTTTGATATGTTTTGATATTTGTTGATCACTGTTTCGTGGACAATGGTCTATATTCATTTGATGCTTCGTGTTTGCTGTGAAAGCCTTGACAGAAGACTATATACAAAGTTCAACAGGAGCACTGTTTGTGAAAACCTGAAAATTTACTCTAGAATGTTCCAGATTAAGTTACACCTTTCGGCCTTTCCACTAGGATGCCGCACAATGCGCGAGGAGTTCTTAAGCTACTCCCAGGGAGACAGCCAGTGTAGAGTTATGATAGGCAGAGTGGAAGTAGCATGAGAACATATTCAATCATATTTATCGTGGTCATTCCTGGCACGTCTCATCCTTTGAAGTGCATCCAAGCAATTGATCCAATCATGTCGATGCTGCGTGTCAGCTGTAAGCGCGCCATAGCCATTTGATGGTCCACCTCAAGGTTTTCAACTTTGTGTGGCCGAAAAACAGTGTCCTCCTTCTCATTTGGTCCATTTGCATGTATGAGCACGCAATCAAGTCTGATGATCGTGCTCAATCACATTTCTCGGTGCCCTTTTTAAGGCTCTAACGTCGCTGTGACTCTGATGGATGGACATTCATGATTGAAAGCGTGAATATGCGCGAATATGCGTGAATGTAGTGGTGCTGTAAGTCTGGGAAGGGGGTTATTTAAGAGAAAAGTTCTATAAACAGACATCTAAAGAAAGGCCGTTTGATGCCTAGGGCACATATACATATTTCTATATATACATATATAAAATATATATATAATATATATAGTACATTGAGAATACATTTGACCACTATGTAAAATATTTAACCATCTCAGCGCATACACGCTCCTCCCAGCTGTCAGCTCCAAGCCTTGCGCTTCGGCTACAGGTGGACGACGCTGATGACATGCTGGAGCTCTACACGCCGGAGGTTCGGTCTACGGAATTCTACAGTTCCTGGTGGAAAACTTCGCGAAATGGTTGGGCCACCTGAGATTTGTTTGAATCTAAAATTGAACCATCATAAATGGGTCCCTATCCTAATTCCTCCATTTTTGTGGTTCTAAAAGACTGATCTTAAGATCTACGCCGAAGAATGAACCCATCTGGGTGGACAAGTTGGGTTACTAAACACGAATTGTCAAGAAACCCCCCAAAAAAAAAACATGATTTGGTGATGGTTTCGCATATGTTTAATTCTCCGACCCTAGAAATGGCATGATGATCCCAATTGACGAACATATCTTTGAGGGGGTAGCTCAACCACCAACCAGATGATGTCATAATGATGTCCCTCTTCCAAATGTACCCGTCCTACAGGACCATCCCAGTAGGAAAATCATTTCGATCTTAAGTTAAGGCATGATACTGGGGTACTTGTTAGACTTTGGTCAAAAAGAAGGCACATGTCATCACATGTCCATACTTTGATTCTCCAAGTCAGGTGCGTACTAGCTCCATATATGGGTTTTGTTTTTGTTGGTCTAGCATTGTTGTGGATGCAAACCCCTACTTTTTGTCTGCAAAAACCATCTAAGGCCAATTTTTGGTGCCTGTGGAATACCTTTTGCCAGACTTAGCCCTTCCAATCTGTTGCTGGTGAACTATTTCTCGGCCAAGGCGACCTACAATTCAATATAGAATTATCGATATAGCATTATGTAGTTGTGTATGTATATATAATAGATATGTATATGTATATATCTATGTATATGTATAAATACAATTGTACGTATTATGTAAATAGATAATTACAATATACATGTATATGATTGTATATAAACAATCTGTTGAATTCTCTCTCTCTATATATATACAATAGAACTATACATATATACATAGGTATGTAAGATAACTACGTATGTTTTCTTGGCTGCCAAGAGTTGACCGAATAAAAATCATCGTCAGGCCAAAGATGCTGAACCGGGTGCAGCCTGGGATCTCAGTATTTGGTGGTTTCCGTTGAGATTTCACCAATGGTGGTAGAAACTAACCATAGTGGGGATAGAACGGAACTATGTTGTGGGATGGTATTTGATATATAACTGATAAAAATACATTTATATTGATTTATCAACATGCTGTATTTGTATAAGAGTGCGTCTGAGAATTGGGTTTATACCCAAAGTAATGGCCAGCTATCAATACTGCAAATGATAAATCATGATGATGAGGTACCCAATTTGAAGACAATACCATATGGTTGTGTCCCTTAAAATGGTAGAAAATTGACCGATTAGCCTATTAAACATAGCTTAAAGTGTCCAATGATCGGGAAATGATTTTCTGAACAGATTGCATGGGGCAATTACTTGTTCCATCTTGTTCCACTTTTGAGACAAAACCATATTGCGAGGATGGCATCTAGGTCAACTGTAACATAAAGCAGCAAGAAATGGTCGAGTCATTCGAGTTTACAGTCCAGAAATGTCACATGGGTGAGAGGTACCTCTAAAAGAATGAATGTGTTGTGTGAAGACAACAGTCAGAATGAAGGACACCCAAAAGCCAATAGTTTCGTATCAGTGACAGAAAAGGGATTCATTGAAACATACTCCGCAGGGTGAGCAAGATTTTCTTCTTTGGCGAAATGACCTTGCTTCTTGATCAAAACCCCAGTTGGTTGATGATTAGTTCGGGAGATGAAAATAGTATGAAATAGTTGTACTTTAATACATATTGGGAAGATCACAATCAGGGAGATGCTCGGTTTTTTCCAATAAGAAATCACACATTATAAGGGATTTTCGGGATGATAATCCCGAGATGTTGCGAGATTGCTCCCATGTTTTGGGGTGTCCAATAGGTTTGAGTTCCACGGCCCAATTCAAAGAACGGACAGGGTTATGTATTCCAAGGGACCGGCACCCATTCTCCCCATGGCACATCTCATTGTCTAATAAAACTGTGGGTAATTTAGTCCATAATATTTTTGATATACTGACCTAACCAATCCTAACCAATGTTTTTGCGTATCTACAAACGAAGAAAACCCGATCTGATCAATGATTAACCAGTGGATTTTGGAATACTCTATTTTTGGAGAGAACCTGACATGCCATCAATGAATTAAGAGAAAAACATATATAGCCATGATGTTTGGCTTCCCATTCTGAAAATTACCATAGCACATCCCATGTAGCTTGGCCATAGCTATGACAACTGATGCCCCTTGGTCAAGGTCATGGTGACGAAGGGTGGCCTTGCTTCGGTGGCAGAGCTGGTGTCGCTGGTCTCAATTGGGTGCAGATGAGTGGGGGTCACTTTTAGTATTGGAGCAACCATCAAAAAGGTTGAAAAGAGCAAGATCCAATCCTAAGATAATGGAACATTTACCAGTAGTACCGCACAAGGCGGTGGCGGAAGTTTCAGAATAGGAAACCTATAGGAGAGGTTCGTTGTTGTGAGTCATGGATGGCAGAGCTGATCCACTGATGGATCAAAAGGTGGTTGGAGCGTCGGCCTATCTATCTGTCTATCTATCTGCCTGCCTAACTAACTGACTAATGTTTGAAAAACAATAATACCCCCCCTAAAAAAAAAAACGGAACGTCAAAAAGCAATAATAAAGAAAAAAGTCTATGAGAGAAGGTCGGCAATTTAAAATCAATTCAGTTCCTTTTAAAATAAATTNTCCACAGGTTTATTATTGCTTTAAATGTGGACGGTATATTATTGTTTTTACTATGTCCTGGGAAGTGGAAATATTGGTATATTATTGTTTGTTCTGTTGCCTATACTTTTTGTATTTATTATTGTTTTGTTTGTTATTTATTTATAATTGTTTTTTCGGCAGGTCGGGAAAAATATTTTTTTTATTGCCTATACTTTTTGGTATAGGCAATAATGTGACACGAGATGTTGGAGTAATGATGAAATGGCAATACAAAAAGTAAAAGGAACCCTTTTACTTTTAGTATTGGCAAAAAAACAGGTGTTGGGGCCGAATATTTTTTTTATTGCTTAGTGCTTTATTATTGTTTTTGTAACATTAAATGACTAACTGACTAACTGACTGACTGATTGACTGACTAACAAACAAACAAACAAACTAACTAACTAACTGACTCACGGACAAACTGACTAACTGACTAACTGACTAACTGACTAACTGACTAACCGACTAACTGACTAACTGACTAACTGACTCACTGACTAACTGACTAACTGACTAACTAACTAACTAACAAACTAACTAACTAACAAACTAACTAACTAACCAACTAACAAACTAACTAACTAACTAACTAACTAACTAACTAACTGAGTAACTGACAAGCTAACTAAGTAAGTAGCTGACTAACAAACTAACTAACTGACTAGCTGACTAACGGACTAACTGAGTAACTGACTAACTGACTGACTAACTGACTGACTAACTGACTAACTAACTGACAAACTAACTAACTAAGTTGTTAAGTTGTTAAGTTGTNGAAAGTGCTCCGAACCTGACAGTTTTTAACACTTTTTACTTCCAAATGTGCTTCGCGCCACAACGCCGTGCACTTTTTCCACATCGCAACTTCCAAAAGTGGTCCGAACCTGAAGTGTTTTAACACTTTTTACTTCCAAACGTGCTTCGCGCCACAACGGCGTGCAACTTTTCATCTCTCATATCCCCAGATGTCTCCGCACCCGCCGCTTTAGCGAGCCTACTTTTCGACCCTCCGGAGNTCTTCATGGCTGAGCTCTTCACATCTTGGCTCTTCTCACCTCTGCTTTTCAACTGTCCATATTGTCGGAAGTTTCACTTCTAAACTTCCTTCGACGAGGAAATTACAGTCAGTTGCTTGCTTTTCTCTCTTGTTGGGGGGTTGCTGAAATGTAGGATCCCAACCGAAACGGTGATCATGCATACTTTTCTACGTTTTTTGATAATTACGATGAATATAGTAGTGCACCATGAAAACGGTGGAGTTCTGTCCAATATGTTGGTTGGTTATACAATCATAGAATCTTATTGATTTTCTTTCTGTTATATAGCATGCAACCATTTTTTTGGTGTACGTGGGGGTGCCTATATAGATCTGCATGGATCTAGACCATATATATGGTTTGTCTGAAAACAGGGATACCGGGATACCCATAAAATGGCCATTATTCATGGGGAAAATGATGAGCAACCAGTGGATTTTCGGGTAATGTGGTAAAACGATTGATAAACCCTGGTAAACCCAATAATTAAGCCATAAAAAAAACACCATATATACATTTGTTGTATAAACCCTCCCCAAATGGTACAGTGATGGTCCTTAATAACTATATATGGTATGTCATGGCATTATAGATCAGTTAAACTATGTTTGTTCAACCACTTATAACTGTGAATGGCTATGACTGCAGGTTCATTACTGGGTTTCCACATTACCCTATTTTCAGGCAAACCTCCAAAAGGAGGAATTGACCACCGGGGTTTGATGCATTTGCAGCATTGGCTTAGCCGAAGTCACATGGATTGCCTCTGGGTCAAGCCCAATGATACATGGGCCGTGTCTGAAAAAAAAATGTACTGTACATACATACAAATATAATCATATATAATCTAAAAATATACTCCCAAAGTCCCTCAAGTTACGGAAATTTACTGGGAAATGGAATCAACATGAGGTTCTAAACCAATGGATTCATTTGGATTCCTCCCTGATTTTCAGGTAGCCCAAATTAAATTGGCATGTGAGCAGTGTTCAAAAACTTGGTTGGTGGATGATTATAGGGGATTATACTACCCAATATACTGGGGATTACAATAGTCCAATAGGGGAATCTATATTAAACAACCAGTATAATGGAATGTGAACATCCTCAAACTGCACGGATAGATCCAAATCTGGTGCACCCCAGTGCCAAGGCACCAATTCGCGGGCGGATGGAAGGTGCCAAAATCTTGTGATGTCACTGCAATGATGCTTAGGATTCTGGGAATCATCCCCAAATGCTTCAATTCAACCATTTTCAGGGTAGTGAATGATAATTCAGCCATCTACGATGTTCCATATTGATAACATTACTGATGACATTGGGGCGGATGAAGATCTTTTGATTATTCAAGTAGCTGCTGAATTTTGGCGTTCAGCATCGACAGCAGTCTTCATTCGATCCACAGGTGAGCCGCTTATGCATGGAGTTGGTGTGCTAGGATCTCAGGGCACCCAGGGTGACCGCAGCGGATGCGCATTAAGTGAGCTTCATCTGGACAAATCACAGTGCCAAGGTGAATCAATTGACCTGGACTCCAATGGGACCTTTACTGCCACTTGGCCTGAGATTTTTTGCAAATCTGGAAAACATGCGGCTGTAATATGCTGTAATTACTGTAGTTTGAATCCGAAGATTGTCATAGCCAAAAACCTCCAAGATACTCCAAGATGCTCCAAGCTTCTAGTTTTTTTTGGGGGGGATCCTGCTGAGATTCCCAGGTGGGTTTGGCCTTTGATGATGATCTAGAAGAGGCGGTCCTTCTAGCACCTTGGGCCACAAGATCCTGGGGACATTTGGGGGCCACTGACCACCCCAAATGAGGAATTCAGAGAAGGTTTGAGAATCTTTCGTTGGACTTTAAGCATGGGAGAGTTCCCGAATATGTTACCTACAAAAAACGGCCCATTCGTGCTTGGACCTACATTGGATCCTTCGCAAATTTCTGGAGAGTTGGCCTCCTGGTGACCTGCGAAATGGGTGGATTTCATATGGGCTCGATGTGGTTTTCCCCACCATTTATCGATAATTTTCCCAGCTATAAACCTCTATTAAGTTCGCGAATTTTCCCATCTACCGAAGGAGAATCATTCCGCCAAAAGTTGGGTTTCGGTCCAACCTTGGGGGGCATAGCACTCAACAACCCACGCTGGTCATAACTTCTAGCTTCTATGCAGATTTTTTCCGTGAATGCGGAATGAGCAGCAACTTTAAAGGAGTGTTGATGCGTTTCATGTCAAAACCCGAATTTTCATGGGCAAATCCTCATATTTGCAGACTAAATCATATGAAATCACTTAAACCACCATTTTTGGATGGGCAAACCTAGCCTGCAACCACGATATCATTCGCTTGACATCCTGAAATCTGAACAAAATTGAGGCCTGCACAATCCGTCGGCCGCGTCCAGAGACCAAGTTGCCCAGAGAACCAGGCAATCTTAGGGAGAGTGACCCTCCTGAAAACGGACAAATACACGCACATTATGAATATTGTTATTATTGTATATTATATAATATACATTACCATACATTACCATTATGGTATTATATGAGATAATATGTTTGTTTTTCGTTTAATCGCTGTCCTTCTTGTCTTTTTATGATTGTCATTGTTGTCATTATTATCATATTATTTACATCTGTAGATAGAGATATAGAAAATCCGCAAGTGACAGATTATTGTAGACTTTCCCATGGGTTTTCCATGTCGAACAAGATTATTAACCGCAGGCTAGACGTCAAAAAATACATGTCATCGCCCCAGCCATGCTCGGGCTGTTTGGCGTGGTGTGGCTTTTTCCCGGGATAACCCACCGTAGAGGTAGAAACACTCTCAGAAAAAGTTGCCAAGATATGATTCATAGGAAAATTCATAGCTATATGGGAAAGTCCACTATAGATTATCAATAATTATTACATATGCGGTGTTCCTAAAAATGAAGGTACCCCTAATTTATCCAAGTCATTAGACCACGACTTAGTATTGAACCCATGGTGACTTGGGGATCAGGAACTCCCTTTTCTGCATACTGATTGGGGGAATCAGCAAGGTCGCAACAGTGAGTTCGGGTAGAGAAATGCAGGCACTCCGAACATCTGAATGGATGTGAATGGTTGGATTTTCTGTCTTAATGTTTATTCTTAGATCCTCTAGTCTAAGTACCCACAACACTTGGTAAAAGTCACACCAAAATGGATAGATTCCCCCCATTTTGCTACTTGGAAGGTCATATCTCCCCAGAAACAGACGCCCCATGCTTCACGTGTGGAGGTGATCCCCCAGAGGAACCCGAGCCGCCGGAAGGCCCAGAAGGCGGTCGTGAACTCCTCATATCCCATCAATCATTGGGGTTGAAGGGAAAATCGTCACCGGAAACCATGGATTTTTATCCATGAAATATAGGGCTTTCCGGTGAACATTGTCCCATTCACCAATCCATTGAATGAAACATCATTAAAAAAACATCCCAATATCAACTGTCATTAGCGGTATGACCCAGAAAATTCGTCCCGCTATGTGACAAAAGGGTCACCCCAACCCAACCGCTTAGATGCTGATTTGCTGGGCAGTTTCTATTTGTTTAGCAGGAATACAATGTCAATGTTTTTGCAGGTTGCTTTGATGCTCGGCACTGTTTGCTTGACTTCTTTTTGTTTTCGCCAAATCTCCAAATCCTTTATGTAAGGGAAAATGTACAAACCCTCTATATATATATATATGATTATCTATGAATATCCTATCCAGACATTGTACCTGGTGGTCACCCCATAGTCAGTGGATGTCAGTGGGCTATAACCCCAGTTATCAGTCGGTCGGGCTATAATTGGGTTTATAACTTATAACCCACTTACGATTTGTGGAGTGAATCAGTGAACAAGTATGAACAAGTAGTGTTCTCAAGATGTAGAGCAAATCTCCGTATAAAAATATCCCCCCTCTCACCATCCAACTCTCTGCGCCCAAGGCCTAAGCCCATCGCGTTGCACATGAATGGTCAGGTGGCTGAGGAAGACCTGGGCCAACTCCCCAAAAATATCGAGCTGGACATGCAGCTCAGCTGGGAGGAGAGATCCAGCCGGTTGGTGATGGTCAACATATGTCAGCATCAACAACAATGGGGCGGAATCCAAGAACTTTAGAGGTTAACCAGAAAAAAATCTTTGGAAATATGATGAAATATAATATAAGGGTTTTGCCATGAAAAATGGAGGTGTAATCAGCGTAATCATCAAAAGCATGGAGATTTCACATGTTTTCACCATCAAATTCACTATCAAACATCGTATTCTACAATTACATGTGTTTTCTTTTCCATTGTTTACATGGTGTTTAACCAGCAAGCATATATTTGATGAGTGAACCCAGAGAAGAAACACAACAGTCCACATGATAAAACAAAGGTGATGTCGTCCATCCAGTTTGTTCCAATCTGATACAATCACACTCTGAAGGTCATATCATCCAACCTCTGTCCATTCAGGTCCTATGAAACTCAGATTAAATCCAGATAAAACGTGACAAACAGAAGGGGAAATGCACTTTTCCAAGTAACCCCACCAATTATGGTCGGGTTTTGGGATTGGTAAACCAATTTTGTCGTGGCGAGCCCTAGTTTTGGACATTTGCACATGCAAAAACGGCGAGGCACTTGACAGAAAAAATGTGGGCTGAAAACTTCGGCAACAGTATGGGCAAAATTGATTGTGTTATGTTTGGATACGATACTATATCCTTCCACCCCGCAAGAGTTTTCCCAAAAAACTCAGCTTGTCTCCTCACAGTGGAGAGGAGAGGACGATCTTGCTGAAGCACAAAGTTCTGGAGTCATGTCCTCAGGAAATCTCAGGAATCAGCTGAATGCCATAGATGGTCAATATATCCACAGGTGGCTGGGTTTGTTATCTGACAACTGGGCAGGGCCCTACCTTGTAGTTGTTGGTGCCACAATATTTGTCCTAGCAAGATAGGCCTTTTTATCGTGATTTTGGCTGACATACTCATCGATCTTCTTGTGAAGTCAACTCGGGATAAATCAAACCCTTGGGGTGTTCAATTGGAGGGTGACATTTTATGTTTTCATTGAATAAGTTGTATTTTAGCACACTTTGTATAGTCATTTTTTGCATATTCTTTGCATAAATTGAGGGATCAAAACCCTGTCTATCTCTGGGTCTTCCAAGCCGCTGTGCATCATCTGGCAGGTCGGCCGCTGATGAGGCGATTACAGCATTGGGATTTACAGTAATCATGAACATATGGGTGAATATAGGTGAACTGCAGGTTACTACTTTTTGGCGCCTTTTTGTTGAGGGTGCCTTTTTGTTGAGGGTCTGTGTGTATGCATGTATCATACAATCATACAATGTCATATATACATCTAGGTAAATTATAACGACCTCACTGTGACCTCACTGGAATATATGGTTAGTATAGGGAATCATCCCCAAATGGCCTTAATTCAAATTAATGTAAGCTATATGATAAGATCTATAATACAGATGTATCCAATCTGGGTGTTTTGCTGCAGGAACTGATTCCGCCAAAATTTGATGGTCACAAGTTCGCTTATATCTGAGCTAAGGAGGGTTTATGGCAGATGTATATATATACATAATATATAAAAATATAATATATATATATATATTATATCTATGATTTTAAATGGGATTACGAAGCTGGTTATAACTTGAGTGCCTCTGCCTGCACCATCTTGTGGTGGTTGTTGGTCTTGTGTTGGAGCCTAAAGAAAGACACCCTGGACAGTAAACGCGACCAAATTTTCCGGTATGATTGAAAGTGCCCTTTTCTTATAGCCATTCACAGCCATAGATTTGTTCCTAGAAGATTTTCCAGGAAGCAGGTTGGATTGACGGATGATATTTGTTGCGAATGCTCCCAATTCGCCTTCTCATGTAATTTCCACCTCTGGAAGTGGCAGTTTCTTGCCGCAGATGTTTGGCGTTGGCAGCTTGACGAGATTCTTACCATTTTTATATGGGATGATTTCTCAGACTGAGCCATATTTGGGTCCGGGATGGCCCCAATTTCCAGCAAACCAAGCATAGAGCAACAACTGTGCCAGGGATTGCCATGGTCATGGGTTCTTTTCCCATAAATGGTCATCAATCCAAGAAAAGTTCAGTATACTCATCTTTTGGCGCATGGTTTATCCATGCATAAACCATGAATACGGGGTGATATTTTCATACATCAGATTATCATTAATGGTTAGTAGACCCGTTAAAATCTAATAATGGTTATCTAATGATTATTAGATTATTAATGGTTATCTAATGATTATTGATGATCATGGTCTACTAATGGTAAGGGTCTACTAACCATTAATGATAACGGGTCTCATAACACCTTTCATGATGGTGGGATGACCAGGCTGCTCCGCTGTCCACCGGATTTTACACCACGGACGTCGCTTTTGATGCAGCCAAGGTTGGGGTGCTGTCTTGCGCTGGGATGCAAGACTGTAGCTTATTTAGCTTAATACCATGGTATTGTAATGTGAGAAACAAACAAGAGTCTTTGGTATTCTTTCATTGCAAGCTACAACGTAAGGAACATGTTGTTTGTTTCTTCAAGACATATGGCATGGATTGGCAATGTTTGTTCCAATCTCTCTAAGACTCTAAATATAGCGACTGCATGGCCGACTTCACATCAAGTGAGGGTTGAGATTGGAAAAAATCGCTTTCGCGGCCGTGGTGTGAACACGATGACCAAGCAGTTTTCTGTGAACATGTCCGGCCCATGCTGGTGAAATGTGGAAATTCCAGTGCTACTGGATAGGAAAAAAAACCTGGTTTCAACATGTGTCAACTGTAGATTCTCCCAGACCAATCCATTTTTTAACCTCAGTATGCTTGGTTTCCCCATTGTATGTCAATAGGAACCCAATTAGAATCCCAGTACATCGCTTCAAGAAGCTTGGTTTCGCCATGATTTCTGTGGTTGGTTCGACCCATCTCCCTGCTGCGCGCCCGAGGCCGTTTTTATACGTGCCACTGGCAGTGTCCGAGTGCGGCTGCTGTTGGGAGCGAAGTGGGGGGAGCGAACTGGGGACTGGAGGTGTAGCTGTGGTAAGTACAGTTTTGCATGAATAGGATTGAGGATGTCTAGCTAGAATTAGCTAGAGATGTTGGTAGTGATTAACCAATATTAACATATATTAACCAATCATGGATCATCAATTATTGAGTGCATACGATAGGTGTTTACCTATAGCTGCTATGTATGGAAACTGATCATTAATCATTATTCATTCCCGAATCATGAATGATTTAGCGTGATCTTTGATTACTGACTGGTGGCGAATGCCATATTCATCATGTGAATCATTAGTAGCGAAGCAGTGAGATTCATGTACTGTAATAGTCTTAACACATCTTATCTATGGTTAATAGCAATTGGAGATTCATCATCCATTGAAATATGATGAAATAGGTAGTTTACTAAAGTTGTTTTGTTCTTATATATATATATACATATGATATAGCTATAACATGCCATAACTATATAACTAGTGTTTAGTCTTTAGTCCTGAAACGGTGAACTTAAGCTCGTAGATGTTAAATATGCCAAGCAATGCCAATGGTGTGGAATTTACATTGTATCAAGTGAAATCATCACCGTTAGTGAACATATACGCTTCCAATCACTTGCTTAAGCTTAGATGTTTATCCTCCTGTGAACATAGATGTGGCTCTTTCCCAACCATTTGTAGATCATTTTCCAAGAGAAACCATTGGTTTTCCACATCTATCTTAGTTTACCCCCAGGGTATCTTTTTCGAAATGAAATGGCTTTGCCACACCTCGCATCCCGGTTCGAAAACAGTTTGGGCAGGGGATCAACAAGCTACCAAGGTGACCAACAGATTCCAAGCGCCTTGATTATTTAATGAATACCTGCAACAATGCGTAACTATATCAATCTGTTTGATTTTTGATGTGTGGCTAAAAGACATATGATACTTGAGAGTCTGGGTGGCAACCAGAAATACAAGATCTCTCCAATTTGGTTGAAACATGTTCAAACATATGGGGGTTTCTTAAAATGTTGGATCCCCAGTCGTCACCATGGTTTGATTCTCGCATGACTTAGGTCGCTGAAATGCAGTTGCGACACCTGACTGCTTGGTGCAAAAGGTCTGTTGTCGATGTGGAGCCATGCAAGAGGTTACACAAGTACCTTAAGAAATGTATGAATCTACTTTTATCTATTTTCATGAGTACTTGGAGGGTCAAAGTCCTGCCTACTTTTGAATCGTAATTTACTTTCCCTATGTCTTGGAGACTTGGAGATGATTTTTATGCAGGGACGCAGGGCGGGTCATGCCATCGCTTGGACATTGGCGGGTCATGCCATCGCTTGGACATTGCTCAAGTGGCGAAGAGAGCTACTGGTAGAACTTCTATCGGAAACATCACACCAGTCGAGACCAGTTCGTGCCACCATATCTACGGGAACCGCTCGTCGCAACAGCAAATATAGCTACTTAATATTACTTGATATTCATTTGATTCCCAAGACATTCGGAAGCGCGTGACTTGGACACCTGAAGGCCACCAACGTACCCGGCCGCGCTTTTTTTAGGGTGCCGTTGCGGCCGATGCCGCATGGCCAAGATGAATGAAGGGAAATCCGAAGGCGGGTCAAGCGCGGCAGACCGAGGAAAATAATCAGCTGGAATCATGTGTTTTTTTTGGGGGAGAGGGGGTAATGGAAATTCAGGAAAACCTTGGCGAACAAGTGGTTTTTCCAGGGCCTACCAGTTCATGACAAGAAAAAGATTATATGTGCTGGATCAGTCTTGGTGATTGGTTGGGTATGAGGACAGATTCGGCTGTATCAGGTATATTTTCTTTCGATTTTTTTGTCACTCTAGGCTCTACACTGTGGGAATCAAATAACCAACTTGGCAGGTACAGCTTTTTGCTGCAGAGTATCTATGAGTTCAGATGGGTATAGGATACATCTCAGTAAGTCCCAGTAATAAGACAGCACAACGGGTTTTCATCTAACATCAGGAGTCCCCAGTGACGTCTGATTCACATATGGGATCCCTCTGGTAAAGTGCAAGCGACGATCCCAACCCAGCCGAACCTTCCTTTGTGGACACAAATTCCATCCCAAAATCTACTTGAATGATTCCTAGGGTCCTAGAATAAGTCAATGGTTTAACTAGGCCTGGTTTCTAGGCTCGAAAATCGGGGTGGGTATTACCCAAGTATAATACCGTAATACTATTTAACCATGTCTGTAAATTCTAGGGATCATCGTCGAACTCTGGGGCTGATCCAAGCAAAATATCCTTGGGTTCAGGTGCAGATCAGCAATGCCCAGTATGCTGGAGCCTCCTCTGCGAACCCGTGGTGGGTGACTCAACGTGCTGCAGCTGTTGTCCCGTGACTGCTACTGACTCGATCGTGACCCAAAGGATTTCACAATCAAAATGTACGTCCAAATTATGATGAGCTCAATTTTGAGACTTCAACTTAGGTCATTTGGCGGGCTTGAGCAATTAGTTCCCAGCACAGAATGTCTCTCTCCTCCTACTGTGCCACCAACTGCTCAATCAAGATCTGGAATTTCTTCAGCTTCAAGTCGGATAAGTTGGATGCTTCAGATGCTTTGTAGCACCAACAAGTCTGAAACAACCTCATTGTAAATTGGTTCCACTCAGAAGGCCTGGTAAATGTCCATTTGTGCTGGGAAATTGGAACATCACATGACTCGCTGGTTGTTGTTGGTAGTTGATTCCCTGATTCTGGTTGGGCGACATTCAAATGGGAGCACCCCTGCAATCCCGCACTTGATTTTTCTTGGAGGGATTGCCCGCTTACTTCGATTAATCAACTGCAAACCCATGAGGGGGTGGAATCCCAACTAACCCCCTGCATTCATGTGATGTATCTCCTTGGCCCTCCGATCTCTCACAAGGCCTGGCCCGAGTGTGCGCATCACTTGTGCTTAGCATCTGGCTCAGGGTCGGAGCTCACGTGGTGTGTTGGCCAAGACGGGGTGAAAATGGGTGAAATGTATCCAAAGGGAGTGATCAGTGATAATAATGGTTGAACATATAAGCTAGATTAAGATAATGATGATACTTTGAAGATCTTTGAAGATCTTTTTCAGCACTCCAAATCAGCCAAGTTCTACAGACCCAACGAGGTCTGTGCGCTGCGAACGCGTCGGCGTCCAAAGCCCATGTGCCCCCTTTGCAGAGTGCGGAACTCAGGGCAGCTGCGAGGATGCTGGGGGTACAGCTGGCATTATAGGGTAGACGCATGGGGATTTTACCCCCCCCCAAAAAAGTTGGGATATAACTGATATAACCTTTACAACTATGGATATATCATGATATTTTTCCACTTATAACTTATAAGTGGAAAATATTGGTTTTGCAATGGAGTATACAGGGATTTTTAGATGTAGGTGATTTTCGCGGGCAACATGCACTGGGGATAGTCATGATTTAAGTTTGGAACATGTATGAAAATATGATTTAGAGTTTTCCAAGGTCAAAACATGTGATATTATAAGTTTCTGCAAATTACACATTGCAATATGAGAATCAGAATATTGGTCCTTACAATTAATTAACTGTTCAGATCTGTTCCCATATCTATCAGCCTTTCTTCTCGCCGTCCGTTGGACCTCTTTGGGGTACCAATGACATCAATCAACCACCTCACCATGGATGATGGTAGAAGTGCGACGGGACAAATTTGGTGAGTTTTAAGATTCATGGATATTGGTGATACTCTTCCGCTGTCTTTGAAGAGTCAATCATTTTCACATGTCACCATGAGCTATATAAATCCGTTGTGTTTCATGACGTTTCCGTTTCGTTTGCTGAAAGCAATGGTGCCGGGAATTTCCCAATTTCTCAGACACCATCCATTTTGCAACCTGACAGATCAATCACAGAGAGGGACAACCAATTTTGGTGGCCAAAATTTGCGGTCCCCAACACAAGGCTTTGGAGGTTCGCTTTTTTGGATCCCCCCTGGTTTCTTGACGCTATACCCAGCTGATGTGCTTCAACCCACAGAAAAGGCGTAAACATCCCCGTTGATATGTGCACTACAGAGTCTACAGAGTGGGTGGAGCCAGGTTACGTATAAACTGGTCTTGCAGGGGCCATGTTATGAGAAATGTTAATTACGTTGGTGGCCCCACCATTCTGTAACACATGCGTTTGAAGACCCTTTCTGGGATACCATGTTGTAAGACAAATTTAGACAATCGTGTAAGATCTTGTAAGGGCATATATGGCCATATCATGATATGGAATTCTTCAGTGCAAGACTATTTTACAAGGAATCAAGAAGACATATAGGGTACTGAACTGTGCCATTTTCGTTTTAGCTTAGCGTCAAGTTTCACTCTATAAACATATGTTGTTCTGACAGGTTCGCAAGCACTGTTCCATTCGAACTCTGTCATGCCGTAGTTTGTTTTCGGGCAAAAACAATTACCATCCTGCAGTGGCTACCACTAGTTGGCTCTAGTAAGGTTGCTGATAAGACCATTTTGGTTCGTATCTGATAAGGTCGCATCGTTCCTAATGTAACTTGATTCTGACATATTCTGACCACTTTGATAAGGCAAAATGGAGGTTTCCATACATGGGGATGTCCCTAAATCAGCAATTTTAATAGGATGTTCCATTATCATAAACCCTCCATTTTTGGGGTGCCCCCCATTGATGGAAAAGAGTGTACCCTCTGGTGAACTAACATAACTATGGAAAATCACCATTTTTAATGGGAAAATCCACTATTTCTATGTCCATGTTCAATAGCTATGTTAGTTTACCAGAGGGTAGCACAGCCGAGTCAGGCACCCGCAAATCAAGTTCGACAAGCAGCCGAACTTCAGGTACGCCAGGACATAGAGGGACAGCCAGGATGGCAATTCGGGTTCTGCAGTGCTTTGTGCATCATATATTTATACATATGGGGATGGGTCAAAAGTCAAAACCTATTATTATCAATTTTAGTGGTATGAACATCCATTTACCAGCTATTTTGAGGTTCACTAGGTACCAAGGTTTTGACTCATAGCCATATAAATACGTATATATATATATAGTTATGCATATATAGAAGTATATATAACATATGACAATATCATGCAATCATAATACACATAAATATGTATACACATCAAAAAAACATTTATAATCATTTGTAAACATGTATACATGTACACACATAGTATACACATATATACACAATGCACATGTGCATGTATTTGTACAGGGATATGTCAATATATATGGGCTTATGAATATTACGTATATGTATACATATAATATACAAGGGGCTATATGACATTTGAGCCGATAAGGTGACCATTTTAGGGAACATATTGGACATGTGATGATTCACCACCAGGTTTTTTTCCCCCTTAGCGTTTCAGCGTTTCAGAGAAACCTATAAAAAGCGAATCTAGGGGTTGGATTCGCGGAAATCTAAAAGGAAAAACGTTTTTGCTTTCCACATATTTTTGGGTGTGCTGCAATTTTTACCTTCAATCATTTCAGGGAAGAGGGAAGAATGATGCAACATCTTGGCGTAAAATGCATTAAAATATTGAAAATACCATTGTTTCATGGAACATTCTTGAGGGCCTAGGTAGATTATTTTCTCGAACTCACTGATCAGAAGGATTGAAAAATGATTCAAAACAACATTCTGGATGCATTTGCATACTTACATATATATATATATTCATACACATATATGCACATTATAAGAATACTCACATACAGGATGTAAACATATACCTCTCCAAACATGGTGACTCAGTCCATTTCTCAGCCACGACCATGACTCAGGTGAGTAGCACCCGAGCGTCCACAGTGCGCAAGGTGATGGAGCTCACTTTCTCTCTGTGGGAGATACTGGAACCAAATTTCTTCGATTTTCCAAACCACTGTTGATTGACGATTATAGTCGTTTATGCTACCGTCGCCCGTAGCGGCGTCGGCGTTTTTAGCGTTTTTTGCATATTTTGTCTACTTGATCTCACACACCTTCGGGTGGGTTGGGGGGGGGGGTTGTGGAAACGTCTCTTGCACTTGCTCACACCTTTGCTGCTACGTTGCACAACGTCTTCTTGCACTTGCTCACATCTTTGATGCTACGTTGCACAGCGTCTTCTTTACTTGATCTCACACACAAAAGCGGGTGGGTTGGGGTGGGGTNACAACGTCTTCTTGCACTTGCTCACATCTTTGATGCTACGTTGCACAGCGTCTTCTTTACTTGATCTCACACACAAAAGCGGGTGGGTTGGGGTGGGGTGGGGGGGTTGTGGAAACGTCGTCTTGCACTTGCTTACATCTTTGATGCTACGTTACATAACGTCTTCTTGCACTTGCTCACATCTTTGATGCTACGTTGTATAACGTCTTCTTGCACTTGCTCACATCTTTGATGCTACGTTATATAACATCTTCTTGCACTTGCTCACATCTTTGATGCTACGTTACATAACGTCTTCTTGCACTTGCTCACATCTTTGATGCTACGTTATATAACGTCTTCTTGCACTTGCTCACATCTTTGCTGCTACGTTGTATAACGTCTTCTTGCACTTGCTCACATCTTTGATGCTATGTTATATGACATCTTCTTGCACTTGCTCACATCTTTGGTGCTACGTTGTATAACGTCTTCTTGCACTTGCTTACATCTTTGATGCTACGTTACATAAGGTCTTCTTGGACTTGCTCACATCTTTGATGCTACCTTGTATAACGTCTTCTTGCACTTGCTCACATCTTTGATGCTACGTTATATAACATCTTCTTGCACTTGCTTACATCTTTGATGCTACGTTTCAGATCGTTTTCTACCACTTTTTTTCATCTTTGATGATACGTTGTTATCTACGTATCACCAGCGTGTGCACACATGGATCACGGCACTTTATAGTTCCATGATGTAGATTTAATAGACTATGGGCGGCGGTATAACGACTTCCTTTCGTCTGAGCATGATGCATTTTTGCCTCGATGCTTTATTTTGCATTATTTGCATTGGCTTCGAATACTTGCGTTGTATGTTGGGTTTTGTTTGCCGAAGCCGCAAGACCTGGCTTTCAGTTCGTGTTTCCATGAATATTGAGCTTGAAGCGCTCACGTTGCTACTTTTGTTACGTGCTGCTGATGTTCCTTTGCCTCCGTTGTTGACATCATGGAGATGTGCTGAGACACGTGAGCTTCTCGATCTTCACTTGGTATACTCTGAGGCATTGCATGGAGATTTGTCTTCTGTCGAGACACTTCTTCTTATGAAAGGTCTTTATGGTTGGCATTGTCTTCGACTTGGGAATAATGTCTTGAAAGACATGTGACGTGGCCGAATGTGACTTGATGAAAAATATAACCTCTCGCAATGCAGTTCTGTTTGCCGATGGAAACAAAGCTTGGAAGCGCGCAGCGCTTGAAGCGCAGATCGAGTTCTACCAGGTCAAGCATGTGCTGCTGGAGTTTGCCAAAGCAGTGAGAAGACAAGATGGTCGCAAGATTACAGCTGGCACGGCGATACAATCATCGCAATGCCATATGGCAAATGGTTCCAAAAGTTTTAAAGGAACTTGCCAAATGAGATGGTGGACTTGCAACTCGCAAAGGTAAAAAAGACCGACGCCGCTACGGACGACGGTACCTCGTTTATGGTCTGGTAGTCATTTCATAGTTTCAACCATCAACATATGGGGGGTATAAGTTGAGAAATAACAGACAAATGGCAGTTGGGTGATGGTTGGTTTGGGGGTTACACTACCCTTGGATATATTGAGGATTTTCAATCAGAATCCACGGACCGGGAAGCCAGATTTTAGCCAATGCTCAGGTCTCCAGAGTCATTCAAGAGTTCAAATATACTACTCATTCCCACATGTGCATATGTATGCCAAAGGCGTTCCAGAACGGAGAACGTTTATGTTTTCTTGACATACGTAGTTTGGATATTATGTGAGGTATCTAATGGTAATAGGCAAGAAATAGTGGTAATTAAGCAGAATGGCTGCCCCAAGATGGACCAAGGAAAGGACCCTCACATTGCAGGAATTTGAAAAAGAAAATGGGTGATGACTCGGTTTCCAAGAACTGGTTCACCCGAAAGACATGGATGGGGTGATGAATCTCCCTCCAAAAAACATATCTCAAGATACCGTTTGGGAATCAAACCTGGCTTGCTGGAAAATCCACTTCTTTTTTGGGGTTCGATGGTTTTCCCAGCTAGTAAGCTCCAATTAAAGTCATTGAAAGGCGATGTCCAATTGCCATGTTTGAATACTGAAATACCTAGGGATCACGTTTCATTCCCCTTGAATCCCTATTGTACCACCATCTTTGTTGGTTAAATCCCATATTTGATGTTAAATCACCATTAAGTCACCATTACCGGAGGGAAATCCTGCAGGGTACCTTAAAATGATCTTAAATGACCATCAAAGGTTCCCTGTGTCCTGTTCTGGCTGAAAAAGATAAAGATTAACAATGTGCATTGAGACCACTGAGAGAAACTACAAGAAGGGTGTCCCAAACTTATGTTTGTTGGTTTATAATTTATAGTTTATACTTATAACCCTATCCACCTATAGATACATTCATCATAAATCCAATCCTTAATGTGTACCTATCATTTTTAGGCCTTGTAGCAGTTGCGTTGTGTTCGAGCCCAGTTTTTTTTAATGAATCAGCAGGGTATGCTGGTTTTTAGCCTTTCTTGGGGTTAAAACCTCTGTATATAGAACTGATGTGTGCCTGTTACCTGAGTGGTGAAATGGTTTTTACCTGCGAACATGGACCCCCTAAGAGCCACAATTCAGGAGGTTGCCCCTTTAGATTCCCAGCAGGATGACTGTATCCTCAACGTAGTTGATGATTCTCAGCTTTGGGTTCTATAAGCGTCCTCGTGTTTGATGGGTTACATCATGTAAAGTGCCCAGTTTTACTTCCGGACTCCACTCTTGTTATGCGTTCAATCCCCATTAAACCCAATGATTTTTCTGGGTGAAATCCCCTCTTTAACCGTCACGGTTCCGGCCGCGGGAGAGGCGGTGGGCTATTCCTCCTACCAAGCGCAGCGCAGAGAGACCTGGGCCCAGGTGGCTGAACTGGACGCGGCGGGAGGTGCGACCTGCCGAGATGGGATGGCCAGGGGGACCCAAAAATTGGTTTCAATGGTGATTTAATGGAGTTTGATGGTGATTCAATGGAGTTTGATGGTGATTTAATGGAGTTTAATGGTGATTTTATGGGATTTAATGGGATTTTTATGGTGATAGACTTAGATAGATGTGGAAAACCCATGGGGAAAGCTTAGAAAGATAATCCACAAATGGTGGGTTTTCCAGATCGAACTGTTAGTTCACAGGAGGTGATATACCCCAAGTCATGGCAACTTTCAAAGTGAAAATGATGTCCCACCGATGGAATGGGATGGCCTATGTTTGGAGAAGCTTTCTTTTGGAGGTACTAGATTTTGTTTTGGCCATATTTTGGGGGGACGTCAACGAAAAAATATACAATACATAGACCTTGCATATGGCAGGTATTTCCAGTTTAGGTACCTGAAATGTTCAGATTTTAGGGTATACTTGAAATGAATAGAAAGTACTCGTAAAGATTCAAATCTAAGCATCCCCAAACATCCAGAGAACAGAGATGAGAATTAGCCAACAAATGAGGACTGACCCAGAAAAAAATGGTGGTTGATAGTTGATTTAGGATAGGGTTCTGCTGAGAACTATAATTTACCTGGTGGACTTTCGCTGGATCTACCTAGAGATGAGGTAACATAAACCAGCCAAACCAACAAACCAAATGTTCTCAAGGCGGGGCCTTCCTGCTGGGACGATAAAAGGATCATGTTTGGGTAGGCCATGGTAAACGGACTGGTGACATGTCTTGTTTTCAGCATTTCTACAGTAATTCAATCTGAACAAAAATAGCAAATACTTTCATTCGTTGCCCAAAACAACGATACACTCTCTGGTAGTAAGACATGGAAAAATGGACAATTTTCAGTAGCACACTGTTAACTTACCAAGACATACTAAACAGCCAAGTAGAATTGTCAGAAGATCTAAACTTATCTATAATAGTATGTCTCATCGTTTGGATTTCATAAAATGGTAATTACTGAAAAGCCATCATTATATGGAACATCCACAACTTGTTTTTTTTTTTAGGGTATCCAAGATTGGCCCTGAAGTGGTTAAGCGGATTTGCCATAGACCTGCTGGGATGGGGTTTTGCCACCCATGTCAATTAAGATTGGAGATGGTTTACTTTTGGGTTTTCCATGGTTTGCCATATTCATATATATATATATATTAATATTAATATATTTGTGGTGTGACTAAGATTAGTGGATTACTCATCGTCAAGTGCGATGATTGGGGAGGATATGCAGTTGAATCCATATATCTTATAATTAGTCAGGAAGATCATCCCATTTATATTCGGTTCAACGGATTTGTATCATTGTGATCCTCAATAATTGCGTGACTCAATGATGATTTTTTCTGTCTTATGCACTCCAAGAAAATGATTTGATTTGCTATCAACATGGATGCCACCTCATGCAACCGGGCTGGGATTTTGTTGAAAAAATCGATGGGATCATCGACTTCTTGGGGAATTTTCCAGGAAGCCAAGGTAGAGGCGCCCAGCAGATCATTTTGGTTCCATCCTTTAGGCCTTGGCGGTCCTTTAGCTTTGGTCGCTGGACGGAGCGAGGCGCCCGGCACCTTGTGGCCTGGTTTCTGGTGGTTTTCTGTTACGAAATGTAATGCATATACACACTATATATATATAGATATGTATCTTTTCAGAGGTGTACAATGATGCATATTAACATGTATATATGTGTATATATATATATATACATATTATCATCTACTCATAATACGAATAAAAAAGAAGCGGAATCAAACATCCAGTTTAAGCTATGTTGGGTACTGAGAATGATTTGTTCATTGTGTCTTGAGAGTGTTTTGGGTCGAGTCAATGTTGTAGTGAGAATGAAGGGACCAGGTGAAGGTACCCCTACAGTTATAGCCCTTAACAGTTATAACTGGCTGAACAAACCTTAGGAATCCTAATGTACGTGATCTATAAACTTAATTACAGGATATATGTACATATATATATATATATGTAAATACATATCTACTATAATTATATATATACATAGTCCATCATAATCCCATTTACTACTATTGAGGGCAATAACAGTGGGATCTATTCAAAAAAAAACTACAGGAATTGTAGAAGGTTAGGATGAACTTTGGCTGACCGCTGATGTGATGTTACATCTGCGCATGCACATACTCTGCTGCACAAAAAACGTCAAAGAGATAGGGTCCACCATTTATTGATCAATGTGGTTGATTGATGATTACATAGGATTATACTACCCAATAACTATACATACGTATGTATATATAGATACATACCCATATATACTGGGGATTGTCAAAAGTCATAAATTAAGGATATACCCGCATTACATATCAACCAAACCTGGCCCTATATTGAAAAACTTCACTACAAGCCATCCAGGTCTGTGCAACGGAAACACGGAGAAATACGTCTCCGCTTTTCCTGCACTCGATCATGTGCCACGTTTGGAAACGTCTTACATATTGGATGAATTCAATGAAAAAACAATGAAGTCATGAACAGAACAAAGCCCTAACTCGGTTAGGTTGAACATGGACCCAGTATTGTTCCTACATGTTCCTTTGGATCACCTCCCCATGTCCTCTCGCCTGTCCAATCCCATCCCATGCTATCCTGTCCTCTCCTTTCCTTCCCTTTCCTTCCCTTTCCTTTCCTTCCCTTTCCTTCCTTCCCTATCCTACATCATCATCATCATCATCATCATCATCATCATCATCATCATCATCATCATCATGTATCCCATGGGGTTACTGTAATCAAGTGGTTTGTGAGTGGATGATATCCCGTTATGTATTTAGTACCAGTTGTACGCGGAGTTATCATATGTTCTGCGATGCTCCACAAGTCGCATAGTGATCGCTTTTCTTAAAACTGAAGATATGTTTGCTGCTTGTCTTCTTTTTGGTTTGTGGATATACAAAGATCATTCCAATCTATGATTTTGGTTGGCGAAGCCCACATCTTGGATTTTGCTTTGTCACATCTGCATCCTTAGATGCTTCTGTCTTGTAGAATTTCATCATTTTTCATGGTGAAGTCCTCATTGGGTCGGTCCAAAACTGTGGGAATTCGTCATCGTCTCCAGGTGTGGCAACGTTTGCGACTTGGAGCCCAGCAGGAGGTGCCACAAGCAGCAGCGACCTTTGGTGAACCTTTGGGCGACTTTTTTTTTTTTAAACGCGTGAAACAGTGGGGTGCAACCCAAGCAAAATCGTGATTCAACCCAGAAACATGATGAAACATGGGGATTCAACATCTAAACTATAAACATATTGTAATTTGAGGATTTAATCCATCTGGAGTTATCGAACGTGCTTTTTGTTGTCCCATTAATCCATCAGAGATAGGTAATCGAATGGAAGTATGTCCTGTTTTTATTGACTTGAATAGTTCCTCAATGGCATTGCGCAAATCCAAGTACAGGATGTAAAACCATACATGATATATACCAGGTACCATGATATATCCCACAGAAATAATGATCTACTCTATCATACTTAATCCAAAATTCTTCGATGGTTTCTTTGAGACACTGGCAGCTCGTAGCAGGTACTGATGGAACCCAAGTATGAAGAGCTGCTGGAGCCCTAGAGTGCCAGTGGCCATTGGTGGCCGTGTTTTTGATGAAGGTTACCATCACTTTTGTCACAACAACCTTTGCAAGGTTCAAAACCGAATTACTTTGTTCAATATGTGACTCTTATACAGTTTATTGGGGGTTCCGAACCATGTTGTAGTTTCGGAGCCCATGTTTCAAAACTATGTTCTTTCAAATCCTAGAGAAGAGGAGAGATTTTTCGCAAGGCTGAGATGGTCACGTCGAAGCAAGGGAGGATGCTGCGAGCTCAGGATTAACGATTGAAGCCTGGCCGTCCTACCTATCCGTATTTTTTTTTTTTGAGGCAAAACATAGGACTAATGTGGGTAAAACAATAATAAACCATCCCCCAAATCACCATAAATAGGTGGTATCAACCATTCCAAAATGGGTGGTTTATTATTGTTTTACCCACATTGTATTAATTTAACCAAGAAAAAGTGGTGCAAAATGGTGATTGATGGGATTTATAGCTGATTTATGATAGCTAAGTTGGTTGTATACCTTGGTGAACTCTAGTTTTATAGATGTTTCTAGTAGATGTACTATTGCTTGATGGGCCTAAAAAAGGCAACGGCTAGCAGCCCACCTTGTAGGGTACATGGGATGAAAGAAATCTTGTAACTAAGTATATATGGGGGTTTCCTACAATGGAGATACCGAAAAAATGGATGGTTTATAATGGAAAATCCATCTATAAATGGATGATTTGGGGGTACCCCTATTTTAGGAAACCTCCATATATATATATACATCACTTAAAATGAGGATTTGTTCAGCCTGTTATATCCGTAAAGGGCTATAACTGTATAGATGTTTTGCGGAAACGTGTGAAACGGCGATCAGTGAGAACAGCCCCACCCAGGCCATGGCCCTCATTAAATGAGATCATCGGGTTGAACATCTTCCATGTTCTGAAACACATTTTTCTCAATGATTCATGGTCAAAATTCACGATTTCCAATGAACATATAATATGGACCTGAAATTGGATGGTCTTCCATGTTTTCCATATTTTCCCAGAATGCCACAAAATTCATGGAAGACCCTCCATTTTCAGGTCCACGCCTTGCTATGTCACTATGTCCCAGTGCTGAGGCTTTGCAGTGGTTTTACAGCGGGCATCTCAGAAATGCGCAGTGGATGTATCGCTAGACGCTCCCAGTGCCTACACTTATTGCCCTGAACAGTTATAAATGAGATTACAACTGCTGTAACTAAGCTTATAGATCACTTACTACCTTAAATGAGGTTGCAAGCCAGTTATAGCTGCTGAGGGCTATAACTGTAAGACATGATGGGGTAAGATACCAATTATTTTGTACTTGGACATAGAGGAAGATTAATGATTAGCCACTTTATGAAATTCATGATAGAAGATGAGGTAAGATACCAAGCACCTAATAGAAAATGAGTACGTGGGACATTTAACCATGAAATCATGGCTACGATGAAATCATGGCTTCTTGGAGTGTCTTATGTCGGGTACTGTGAAGCCCTTCCGCCTAATCTTGAGAACACCTCCCAGGTGAACCATAAATTTGGGGCCATAGAATAGGAGTGTTGAACAAAAACAAAGACATGGGATTACTCTCCAGTAGTTTTGGATATATGGGAAATCCATGGAAATCCACCTTTGATCATGTTCCGAACGGAAAACCCGGTAATTGTGTTCATTCTCTGGAGGATACCAACAAACATGAAGGATGCACAATGATTGATAACCGTCAAAAGTGGCGGTATAACTTTATACCCTATGAAACTGGCGAGAATCAATGATCCATACTGTACATATCTCTGTTTTTGTTGCAGCCAGCAACCGAAAGAACATGCACCCTTTTCCAACTTGGGGATGGTAAACACCCTCATTTTCATGCATACCCTCTGGTAAACTAACATAGCTATTGAAAAATGGTGGTTTATAGTGGATTTTCCCATAAAAAACGGTGATTTTCCATAGTTATGTAAACGTTTACCAGAGGGTAGGTTTATGGCAGCCACCATCAATCTCAGTACTTCACATTTTTGCTCCTCCTATGGACTTCCCGGGCTCGGTGGAAGCGAGGCCCGCGGACATCGAAGTCGGAGCCAAGGGCCGGGTCTGCCGCATTGTCGACCACGTGGACTTGGAGTCCAGTCCTTCAGTGCCCTGAATGGATGGATGGCTGAATGGCTGGATGAGGTGATTGTTTATTGATGTTGTATGATGTTTTATGATGTTTTATGTATGTTAATAATTACTCATATATATATATATATATTGTATATATATATATTGTATATATATATTGTATATATATATATTATATTATATATACATAGGTATCATATGTTTTATACGTTTTCATTCAAACATGTGTATGAATTGCCCAAGCTTTTGGTGCTTAAGATCATTGTTTTTTCGTGGACTTTGATGGACATTGATAGGAGAAATGGATGGAGGGCTGCACAGATTGGGACAAAATTCCTGTAACTATGTGCGGAGAAGAAGCTAACTTAAATGGTGGCGCGATGATGAGTCCTGCTCATAGTTATAGCTGAGATTCTCATATAGGTATACATGTGATTTTAATAAGGTTTGAGTCAAAATGAGATAATTACGCATCATATTCATGGTAGACGACCCAACCAGAAGAAGCAAAATTATGAAACATCTACTCGTATGGTTATGTACGTGGGGCTATACTGTAATCCCCATCATCTCCTAAGCAGCCCATAGAAAATCCATAAAGACATGAGTACCAGGTCTGTTGGTTCACCCCATGAGAACACCGGGGAAGTAGAGGCACATCATTATTGAATCCAAAGATGGTTTGGGTTTGGAAGGCTATGGTCTGGACAGGTCCTTCTCGGGGATAAATTTGCTTGGCGTTTCAAGAGCCGAAGAGCCCTGCGAAGGTTGAGATAAATTGTGCATGTTTTAGGGGGCTATCCATGGCTATCCTGAATTTTTCGAACCCACTTCTAAGAACAGTCACACGCCACTTGAAGATTGCCTCCCAACACCAAGGACCGGCGGGTCACTGTGGCTTGTTACTCGTTAAGCCTTGGCTTCACACCAGGGTTCCACGGATGTTGTGGAAATTAGATCCAGATCTCAAAGTTTGAAGATTCTGTAAGCATTTAAAGGTATCCACGTACCTTGATGTTAGAAGCTCTGAAAGTGCATTTCAAAGCTTCATCATGGGATTTCACATGTTTGTCCCAAAGAAACTCACTTTTCGCGTGGCAAACACAGCCAGGTTCTGGTTGAAGCGGGTGCGGCGTGTCGGGTCATTGAGCTCAACTCCAAGATGCAACCGGCCAGGGCCTCAGGAAGTCTCAGGAAGGTATCTTGGATGTGACATCCATTGATCTGCCAATCTGGTGTCCCATGGTCAGCTAAGTTGGTTTATAACTCCAATCACTAGTTAGGTTACAATTCGGTTCTAAACTGACAGACATCAATGGGGGGGCACCACCTTGTATCAAAGAAAAATACTGGAAGATACAACATGAGTTAACATGATTCAACTCATATATCTGAAGAATCAAAGGTATGGAAGCGTCCATCGCTTGCGCCGTTTCTCACTATGGACCTTCATTCATCATGGCATTCGTGGCAGAGATTCCTGTCTGGATACCCTTCAGCAATCCAACCTGGCAATCGACAACATGCCCCCATCAACGAGATTTTGGATCATTTCATATCATTTCCCATCCATTTGTCATTACCACACTGCATCCACCCCAAAAAAACACGCCTAAGGCGGAAGAAGCGATGATCGACACAGCTCAGAAGTTCATCATTGGAAAGTTGGAAGAGTTGGATGAAGAAGAGCTTCCGGTGCGCCTCCTTCAGTTTTCAGCTGGCCTTTCACTACTTGAGGCACATTAATACCATTATTTGGTATGCTTGTTAAGTTTTTTATGGGTCAACTGAGAGTCATGGAAGATTCAAATGCATACACGATGGTTGCAGGACCCAATTGGGAAGTGGTTAATGGCCCGTAAATTAGTGGGCACAGGGTACAGGTACGTCCCACATAATTATAAATTGTTTATCACTAGGGTTATTAACCAGTTACTAAGTGCAATGATTTTCCAAGTAATTTTCCGGTTGCCTCCAAGATTGGTGACCAGTGAATTTACATCAGCTTCTTTTGGGGCAAGTTTCCTATCGGCAACTGGAAGCTGTTCCGGAGCGCCGGATGATGAACCTCTTGGACCGATAGAAGGGTGTTTGTTCAATAGAGGGGTAACTCCCCATGTTTGCAAGCTGGTGCCCCGCTTATAAGTTAGTTATAAACCATAGTAACTATAGATAAATTCTACCATAAACCCCGAGTTAATTATTGGAGTTATGTTCACCAACTTAATTAGTTAACAAACTGAGGCACCGCCTTGTGTCCACAAACAAGAGGAAAGAAATTGTAGTAGATTGAGACCTGATCTGGGTATGGGTCAGTTTACCTTGGTACCCTTTTGTTTTTACCCCAGAATAGCTGGTAAATGGACCCTCAGAAATCTTCCCAGAAGCAGCTCACATTTTTAAGTGTCACACCTGCCATGCTCGGACAGGCAAGGGTCAACGATTTGGGTCCACTCGCAGCGGCTGCCGCAATTTGGCCGCACCAAGGGCTGGAGCCTGGTGAAGAGAAGGGAATCTGCTCAGGGGTATATAGGTAAAGTTTGAATTGATTGGTCCAGAAATTTCAAATATCGAAGACATGGAGATATTTCTACTTAGGTGAATCCTCTTTTTGAGGGCTATCTCTGGATATCCCTTCTTCTCCCATTGGCGACATGAACTGCGAGTCGCAGTTGACCAATCGGATCCAACGAGAGAACCTTAGAGAACTAGTCGGTTGCAGCTTGCTGATATCAACCTAGAGTGCAGGCAGTCAAGTGCATCTGAGTGGATCTCATACCAGGTTTTTGATACAGAGTTTCCATGAGTTTCTAACTTTTGCTTTATACATCTTCCCGCTCTTGTGCTTAACAACCTGAGAATATCAAAATCCAGTGGCTGGATTGAAGGGTTTACCGTCACCGCTTGGTCACCTCTTCACAGCGGATCTGGCTCTGTCTGAGGACATCGTTCACATCCTCGGAGTGCTGGGGCGCAATCTTCAGGTGCGATTTGTTCTATGCCTCTGGTAAACGTTTACATAACTATGGAAAATCACAATTGTTCATGGGAAAATCCACTATTTCTATGGCAATTTTCAACAGTTATGTTAGTTTACCAGAGGGTATGCCTCTGGTCTAAGCCTCCATGCATCATCGCCATCCCCAGGCGGTTCGGCAGAGGTGGATGATGACCGCCTTGGTTTCTCTCCTGGATGAGGAAGGGCGTTGCTTGATGTGGGGTGTGTGGGGGCCCTCAATTTGAGGCACATTTGCATACTGTTTAGGGTTCCTCAAATGGTGGTACCCCAAAACTTCCATCTTTATAGGATTTTCCATCACAAACCATCCATTTTGGGGTACCCCCATGACTTCGGAAACCTCCAACGTGTAGGTGGTGACAAACCATTCACCAATTACTCCAGAAGTTGGAAAATGCCAAGTTGGTCCTAAAGTTCGACCATTTGACAAGTCACTACATGATGTGAGTTATTTATTAACTGTTAGATGATGAGAATATCATTCTCTTAGTTCTCAACTCTTAACATACTACATGAAATTATGTTAGTTGTCAACTGATAGAAGTTGGTTTGTAGATGTTCAGAGTCTTCATTGCGCAGTAGAAGCTGAATTGAAGCATGATAAATATATAAAATGTATAATGTATATATATATATATATATTATATACTCATATATACACATGTATTATCAGTATAGTATAGACATTGTCATCATGTAATCACCTTCATGAATCTTTCATTATATGTCCATGATTCCATGATTTCTTCGGGTCATGAGACATAGTTTTTCCATGTTTTTTCCCAGAAGCCCCTAGCCCTACAACAAAATTGAAAACATTTCCCCGCAAACCCAACCATTGAAACATCAGGATGGTTGGTCTCCCCATTGTATCCCCACTACATGCCCATAATTGTTCTAGAATATTCCCATTATATTCCAAGACGTGTCAAGCATACAAACTATATTAAGCTATATGCCCATCATTAATTCCCTTGATATGTCCATTATATTTCCATGGCATTCCCATTCTATTGTGCTATACATATATCCCGAAGTGGTAGGTTCCTTTTATCTCCACAGGAAGCTAAAACCCAACAAGCTTGGAAGCTACCAGGACACGCGGGCCCTGGAAAATCCACAGGCTGAGGACCGTCAGGGGTTTTTCGTCTCAGAAAGGTCTCAAACAACGGAGCGGACTGGGGAACAGGTCAAAAAGCGACAAAGAATTGCGGATTTCACCGGCAAACTAAAGCTTTATTCAAAACAACATGCAGGGTACCTTGTAAGGATTCCATAAAATTATGATTCAGTTTGATGTATTGAGATTCTAGATATTAGCAAGAACAAGGGATTAGCGAAACAAACATGGACATTTGCCAGATGTTTGGATGAGTCAATCTGAGTGATTTGCATTGACTTGCCAAAACATCAGGAATTGAGATTTCAGCATCCAAAAACATGCATGTTGGTGATCCAGATATGTAGGTTTAGGGAACCCAGAGTTGAACTTGGAACCAGGGATGCTGTTTGAAATGATGTCCCCAATGGGGAGAAAAAAAAAGCTGGCCCTGCTTTCCTTGGGTTGAACCAATAGAAACTGTCCCTGTAACCAGAGATATATTGATGTGATGTGAGTCAAAGCCCTGGTACCTGGCTTTGACCTGTATAGCTGTCCTCACATTCCAATGGTCCCGCATGTGCCATGACCCAATTTTTCTTTGATTAAATCCCAAGTTTGTTTGCTTGAATCCTCAGTCAGTAGTATTATTTGGGTTCTTGCAGCTATGGCCCTGAACGCTATAAACGGGACTACGACTCCTGTAGCTAAGGTGAAACATATCACTTGAATGAGTTTGTTTCCGGCAGTCAAAACTGGCTGTAGGGCTATAACTGCTATAGATCCCCTTGTTTTCCTTGCTTCACATCCTTACCTTGACGTGATCTTCTCTAGATTCACCAACCGCCTTTCGCCGAGGCTGGAATCCATGCTGGGTGTTATGATGTCGTATAGGTTCGCCCGCGCCGGGAGAAATTTGTCACAGCTCCATGGGTAGAAAGTGATGCCCCATTTTTGATTGCCTAATTTGATTGAGAATTTACTAATATATGATTCAGCAGGGGTTACGTTGAATATCAATAGTAAGAGCATTAAGATGAGTTCGTCAACCAACTTTGGGTTGTAGCTGTTGATGGTAGATTTTTTCGGTTTTGCTTTAAGTACCATATCATGTGATTTTGGGGATCAACTAGTTTGAGCCATGTCTAAAACGTGATTAATGGTGGGCGGCGGTGGAGATTGACAGATACTGCAGTCGTCTACAACGTTCTTGGTGAATAAAAAAGAATTTGATTCTATGCAAACAAAACATACCCTCTGGTAAACTAACATAACTATGGAAAATCACAATTTTTGTTATGGGAAAATCCAGTATAAATGGCCATTTTCAATAGCAAACTGTTAGTTCACCAGAGGGTAACAAAACCATGTGGACCGATAGCAATCCTAGCACCGTCCTTTCGGATGGTCCCGAGTCGCATCATGCGAATGTTGGTTTTATATCATCGGGATGACAACACTCCTCCAAAGAGTAAACCTGCCCCCTATGATTTAGTAGATGGTTAATAAGCCACATGGTTGTCGGTGGTCAAGAAGCCATTAAACCCCGACCCATCTATAGGATAGCGGAAGTGTACTGCCAATTGGGAAAGGCCTTTAGTAGACCTCCGGCTATTTTATCGCCAGCAACCCCTAGCAGCTGGTCGTTCTCACCAACCACCTACATCTACGAACCAGTTGGCTTACTTAGAGAAGTTCAGTAAATGCCCAAAGAGATTTGTCCACAATAAAAGATACATCAATCATTATCATGAATCGAATAGCTATAGCCTATACAGTAGCGATTTCAACCAACTTCGCTATCCTTTGAAGGCCTAGAACTGCTTGTGTTTTGAGGCAAATCATCCATCAGATGGATGCCCTTCTCTCACAGGCCACCGCTACGGTTTCTTGGCAAAGACCGACGCACCTCAGAGTTCAGCAAGAAACAATGAGGAGTTACAGCTCAATATCCAGTTATGACTGGTTGTAAAAGCCTCATTATAATTCATTATATTTACTCAAAAATAAAAGCTTGGTTACAGGAGTTATTTCATGTATAATTAATTGTTATAGTTGGGCCAGAACTGTGAGGAGTTGGGATGGAGGTTTTAATGCTGACGTTAGTGGTGTCTTAATGGTGGTTTAATGGTGATCATTGGTGATTCAATCAACCAACATAGTGTTATATAGTGTTTACATTAAAGGGAGATACCCGCGACGGAGGAAAATCAAACGTGGCTGGCTTGAGAGTCCCTGAACTGAATGGAGGTGTCTAGCTGGAAAATGATCGAACTATAGCTGGGTGATTTTCCAGCAAGCAATGGAGCTGATGATACCAGAGGGTAAATAAAGCAGATATATAATATATATGTAAAATTCGGACTTGAATGTATAATACTTCATATCTATATCCATATCTATATCCATATATATATAATTATATATATATATATCCATATCTATGTGGCTATAGTCTAGGCTATAGTCTATTAGTTATATACATCACCAAAAATGGAGATTGAAGTGGTAAACACTGAGCATTCATGTAAGAAACATGGGAAATTTGTTATGGACTATTGGACTCGGTTGCCCTTTGCTCCTTGCAGCGCTTCATGTTGCAAATGCATTTATCATGTACGTAGTGGTTGTAGACCAACACAAATTGCCAGCAGTAGCAACTGAAGGCTACGGATATGGACAGAACTATTGGCCCCGAAAATGGATGGCTTATGACAAAAACGATGCCTCAAGAACGATCAATGATCAACTCCCAGAATTCTCAGCCCCCTTTACGTTGCAATGGTGTGGGCCCATAAAGGCCGATCGGCTGATACCTGCGGAGCGAGAGGATGAAGTGTGGATCTCAACAGCGGACGTCGAGTGTAGGTATCCGGTTGGTGTGGTGGTGTTGCTGCTGCTGCTGATGATGATGATCATTGTCGTCGTCATCATCATCATCATCACGCTGATGATAATCATTATATATCATGATAATCATGCTAATCAAAAGGGTTGCTGTAGCCTAGTGTAGACGTGATCTCTCGATCCGCAAAAATTAGGATTTCGATGGATTTCCGAGATTTGCTTGGAACGGTCACAGGAAATCCATGGGGAGGAAGAGAATTTAGGGGTGTAAACACCTTGGTTGGTAAGATCCCAAAAAAATGAGGATAAACATTCACTACTGACTGTTGAGTGTTCCATCCACCACCGAAGGCGACCACAAGCCTCGAAGCTCTTAGCGAGTTGACCTCGGAAACACCACCGACAAGTTCCCAACCAACGTTGAGAGCTGAGACGGTTCTGGAAATGAAGCGGGATATTGATATAGCGGGTAATGCCAGAAACATCGGCACATGTCCTATCTTATACTGTCTTTATAATATGAGTCTATAATTCTAGATGTACAATGGAAACATATTGTAAATATATGTCAACATATATGACAATGGTTTGAAAGAGGGACTACTGCTATGTGGGAAATTCATGTTCAACTAATGAAGGTTTACTTCCACACGCTGGAAATTATAGTGGATGTCGGGCATGAAAATCGGAAGATGACATGGCGCCATGGAATGGTGGCGTTTAATATGATTTTTAGGGCATCTTGTTAATCCATATGAATCCAATAGAACGGAATTGTTACTATACCATTCCAAGGCTTCCCATGACTGGATCATCATCAGGTGTTTGTCGGCCGGGTCGGACCTGGATTCCTCAGGATAGCCAGGGAGCAGGCGTCACAGCGTGGTTCTGAGGTGGGGTTGCAGTCACCTTGGAATATGCGGATTTGTTGTCCCCCGAAGTTATAGAACACGTTATATTCACATTGTGGTTGTTTTTCTTCCCCCACAATTTTGCTGTTCAAATCAGCCCACTTACTGTAAACCCTCCAAGTAAGTACCCGTAAAAAAATAGGTAAACGTCCCAACATGGTATATTACCCCATTGTTCCATGCACTAGGAGGGTCTTGCCTAGCTAGATATTAAATCCCCAGAATGACCGCATCCTGAGAGGTGCAATCGCCTCAGACTCCAGAGTCCGATTCTCAGATAGCTGAGAAGGATAGGATAGTACTTGGATGCAATTACCTCGGACAACCTTGGATGACTCGATCAGGACTTAAGTTTCCTTGCATGTTCGATCACGTTTCAAGTTTTAGTAAGGTGTTCACGGTTTTCTAGACCCGATACTGTCACCAGAATGTGCCGGTGTTTGCAGCTCTTGCACAGAGACATGGTTTCAAGAGTTGTTCACCTCATGTTTTCTTTTTTTGGGTGTATTTTCGGTTCTTTGTGTCTAAGTTGTGTCTAAGTTTATTCACATGACAAACACAACACGTTCGCTGCCAATAGCAACTGGTACTGGCTGGGACTTAAATTTGGACTGACAGCTACCATGAGAAGCATCAAACATGGAGAATAGCTGTGAAAAAAGTGTTGCGGAAGATGGGTAAATAGATGTATGTGAGCAAATCTGTAAATCACTTGCCCAAGATGGCCCCTTGATGGGGACAAGAAATGAAAAAAAATGTGGGTCCCATGCTGCTTTCGACCCATATCCACATTGCAAAGACATGCAAAGACCATGACCAAAATTTCATTGCAGAGTCATTTGCATCCCCTTGATGTTTGAATGGGAGTTGCTGACATTGCTAAAGTTTCCCCTCACAGCACAGCCTGGTAATTCCCACCAAACATATCTCAAAATTGGATGTGTTTTTTTTTTTTCATGTCTTAGAAATACAACATCAAAATTATCGAAATATGTTTTTTCAAAGAATTGAAATGTGGTAACCGTTTGGTAACCCCACAAATAGATCATCCCAAACATCACCATAAAAGGCTTGTATAGCCCATGCCAAATGGTAGGTTTGTGGCGGACCGGTGCCCAAACGCCTGTCCAAGTGGCACTTCTCCCTGAGGCCTGGTCAGATTGTACCTCTACGGCGTTCCAGAAGAGAACCAGACAGGAATCCAAGTTGTGCCCGGGGCGAATTCACCCAGCAACAAATGGTGGAATTCACCGGCCAAAATGGCGGAATGTTCATGATAAGTATCAAAACTTGGAGTTTTGGTCGAGCATTCACCTTAGAATTGTGGATTTCCCAATGCCAGATCGCGACAACCAGTGGTATATGTATGTATATATATATATTACTCATAGTATATATATATATATATTGTTTTTTCCCTGAAACCTTGGGAGAACCTGGAAAACTATGAACAAAAGGCATTCACGACTCGGAAAGTGGCGTCATGCTGGGTGATGATGGGTCGCGGGTCGCAGTACTGTAGCCTGTTGTTTTGGAATGTTGCAAAGGATAAGCCCATCAGAGCATCCCAGGACCCTTAAGGCACCTTTCCTTTGTCTGATTTTACCTTTTGCCTCAGCTGCAGAAAGGTCAACTTAAGGTTTGGCTCCCATTTTTTCATGCTTTTTCGTCGCCTAGACGTTTTTGACCGTCGACGTTTTTGGCAGATCATATTTTTTTCTATGCTAATAAAGAAACATTTGCTACCCGACTGGGATGCTGGATCGATGTTTGAGAAAATCTTATCCCTCAGTAAATAGCTTAAGATATGCTAAAATGATTGAAATGAATAGACACCGAAGACATCCGAAGACTTAAACCCAAAGTTTTTTTGGGTATTTCACATGGACCACGATGGTTCTCAACTTTGAGGTCAGACATGACCCAGATGGACCCCGTAGGATTGGAGCGGCATCGCAATTCCTCAGGTGGTATCCCAAGTGGAAGCCTTGCGTCGACGAGGAAGCGCCGATTGGTGGAGGGAGGATCACCCTGTGGAAAGATTTTCTGCACCAGTTGGTAACTATTGACTATTGGTCATTATGAAACACTGTAAATTTCATGGGATTGTCATGGGATATCATGGGATATGTCTTCAATTTACGAACTGGTGCAGGATTTCGCAACCATCCACAGTATCAGTGGGGAGATGGTCCCCAATGTCGTGAATTTTGGTTTCCAGGCTCATTCGAAGCACTAGTCATGTGATAGACCTGATGGATCTGCATGGCAGTCCGTGATGCACATTGCAGTGCAGTTTCTTGGTGACTCCCAGCATTGGTAGAAGGGAACAATTAGAGGGAATGCCCATGAATACCCTGTGTATTGGATAATTTACTAGGAAACGAAAAACATGGTTTCAACCTTTACCCTGTGGTAATTTGACATAGCTATGGCATCGAAAATTGCTCATATTTATAGATGATTTACCCGATTGACCTATTAGCATTGGTGATTTACAATAGCTATGTTAAATGTACCAGAGGGTAATTCTTAGCTAATCCAATGATGCTTCCAGAGGAAGATGCTGGGTATTTCACTAGCTTGGCAGGCGATGTTTTTCCAGTAGCTGGTGCTGCCAACGTTGTGCCTCGCCCCTGAGTGATTGAGTGATGGGTAATATTGGTTTGTGTCAAAATAGACATGGGCCGCAGATTCAAAAGTTTTTTTTGCTGGTGGTTTCAACTATTTCTTCATTGTCAACCATACTTGGCATGATGATCACCGAGAATGTGTCGTGGGTGTTTGTTGAAACCACCAAGCAGTTCTCCATTCCCTGTTCTCGACTTGCCACATTTTCAGACAGCTTGCCATCACTCAACATCGCCTAACCTGGCTTCTGCTATTTATAGTTACGGGGGAGGAACGTCGCCAGATACCCTCCTGAACAGTGGAAAGCTGGGAAATCCATAGAAATCCCACGAGGTTTACATGTTTGAATGGCAAAATCAAGTATAGATGGGAGATGTTCCGGCCATGTTGACCAGAGGAATTGTTGATCTTCACCAGAGGACCAAGGTTTAGCCCCTAAATCATGACGCATGTCTTGATCAGCCATGGTTTCAACATGTTTTGGACAAATGTGTGTTCCCTATTCATTGGATCAAACATGGGAAGCCTATGGCGATCCCAGTTGACCAGCAACCGCATAGATATGAGATGTCTTGAGTTGAACGTTGAAAGAGCCCATTTTTTCTTGCGTACATGTCCATGTCCTGGCTCCCCATTGTTGTTGAGGCTTCCTTGGATATGTTCTGCAATAAACTCTATGAAGATCATTGGCTCCCCATTGTTGATCATTGTTGTTGAGGCTTCCTTATATATATATATATATACACAGTATATATATATATATATATTATCCAGTATCAAACTCTGACTCTGTAAACATCTATGGGCATCCTCTATTGTCTAAACGCATCTACCAAGTTTTATAAAGATCCATGAAGTTAAAAAAAACGTCTACAGTATACTGATCTACAGAGATCTTTTACCCTCTGGTAAACTAACATAGCTATGGGAAATCACCATTTCTAATGGGAAAATCCACTATAAATGGCCATTTTCAGTAGCTATGTTAGTTCACCAGAGGCCAACTGCCATCCATCATTTCCCAGGCGGCGACCAGGTCAGTGCCCTCCATGAACCCCCAGCGGAGGTGCGAGCCGCTGTTGATGGCTGCGAGGTTCAACCATTCCGCAAGTTGGATAGGTTCTCCCGGCATTGGGTGTCCAACTTTGTATGTTTTGATTAAATATAATTTGCAATGTAAGATGATGATCGAAATTGATGCGCAGTGCGCATTGAGCTTGGTTGAAAGCATCAACCAGCTAGAGTGATTCGGTAGACTAATTTTGTGTGTGTGAAAGGTTTTTTTCTTCATACCCCAGCCATGAGTTTCCCGATGAAGAGTCCACGATCATAGGTCTCACTGATATAAGAGCATGTCTCTAAATAAGGGCAGGACTCCTTTCAGTGCAGAAACACTGTATCTGGAAACAACCCCAGTGAATGTCATCTCTGTTGATGAATTCCCATTGTTTGTCAGTCAAATCCCCATGCGACTGAAATCTCCAAGATTCTCATTCTTCTCATACCCCTGATAGGGTACCACAGGGTACCATCAAATCCCTGCGTTTGAAAATGTTTCTTTGGTTGCCTCAATGGTTACCTCCCCATTTGTGTTGCTTAGACAACCCCCGTGTGGCAGTCGACCCCGTGGAACCGAAGGAGTTCCGCTCCACGTCGGCTTCGTGAAGGTAGCGCAGAGAGGAGGAACCAGGCCATGCTTCGTGAAGGTGTTCGGAGAGGGCACTCTGGAAAGATTAAGTAAGTTAACCATTCAACATCATTAAGCATTCAGCCACTTAAATCCACTTAAGTTAAGTTTGCTGTTGTGGAGAGGGTACTTACTAGTTAAACCAGGCCATAAATAAACGGATTACCAACTACAAGTAGATGCTCATCTAAGTAATGTTCACATCCGATTATTAACCCCCCTCAAACATGAAGTGGGGCCACGAAGAGTACAACAAACACTAACACTTGAGTCAGGTAAAGCTTTCTTGGTAATTGAGAAATGTATCCATCGAAACGAATCGAAACCTGTGTGGGAATGGAGATAGATATATCGTGATTTTGAAATTTGAATTTATTCCAAGTTGACTTCGACTTGGTTTGGTTTGACTTTAATTTGAATTGCATTTGAATTTATTCTAACTGATTTACTTGAATTTGAACTTGATTGACTTGAAAGTGAGATTTTAATTGACTTTAGACTCTAGACTTTAGGTAATTGGAACTGAAATTAACCTAGAATTGGCTCCAAGCATTTTCGCTTGAAATTGGAATGGAATCAGATTATCGCGTGGTTGGGTTTCTGCATGTACGTATATAATTTCAATTCAATATATATATATATAAGTTCAATATATTTATTTATTTTTAATATATAATTATATAATACATATATATACATATATATATATATACAAACTCTACATATACATGTTAGTTTACTCGAGGATACGCAATCACATTTGTCTTCCGCCACCACCTGCTCACCTGCTCAGCCAGGCTCAACCCCACTGAGGCAGTGTGGGTTTTCTTCAATTCCTGGAGTATTGAGAGAACTCGAAGAGGAAATCATGCTTTGTCCCTATAGAAATATATAGGGTGTCTTCGTGTAATTCTTGGCTCAAACCGATTCTATGACGGGGTCAAGACTCAAGAGTCGTGACCTGACTTCGCAAGTTGAATCTCCAAAACACAAATCACAACGTACCCTTTGGTGAACTTGGCAACGGACCTCGCCCACAGAGGAAATACTACCTTAAATGCCCCAGCAAATTGAACGGACCCACAACAATTCATGATGGATTCCAGCCTTGTCTGAGTTTGTGTATCTGGGTTTGTCTGAAGATTGAGCCTCCCTAAATCCACTGATTAATCGTGATTTTCTCATCAAACGTGTCCTATACATATATATATATATATGTAAATATACAAATAATTATAACCCCAGTAGTTGTCAGACACACACACACACACCAAAAACATATATTGTTGGCTTGTTACATCCCCAGTCTATCCCCAATTACCGACGCAGTTGCTGATCATTGTTGCTGAAACAAATCCCTTAAAAGCGCACCATGGTTCTTAAGAGATACAATATATTTTTTGATGGGCATGTTCCAGCCATGATGAAGCCAGATGGTATTTCCCCCAAGGGCATGACATGGCAAAGCCATTTGCCCCGTTGGAGTCTGAATGTTTCTTGGTTTGCCGCTGCAGCGAAAAAAAAATCAGCGGCTCGAGGTCGGGGCGGAGAGGGCCATGATTCTTAGGTCATTGGTGAATAAGCTTCTAGTTGATTAGAATCAATATAGTCACCATTGGCTATTAGTGGATCAACGGGGTTTTGACCTATTTAACAGCTAAGTCACTTAATGTCCCGTCTAAGCTCAGTGAAGCAGACCAGGTTGGTAAATGCGCTATATGGTCCAACAATGGGATACCGACCCACAAGGTTGTTTATCATTTCGTATGCAACCATTCCACAGCAATGGTTTCATCATTTTGAACCATAGCAAATTGGGGGAAAATCCTTAAGAGACTCCAATTGGTTTTAGGAAGAACCCCCAAAATCCCCCAAAACAGTTTTGAATTTTATGAATACCCTCTGGTGAACTAACATAACTATGGAAAATCACCATTTTTAATGGGAAAATCCACTATAAATGGCAATTTTCAATAGCTATGTTAGTTCACCAGCTAGCTGGCAAGTTCGATGAACCTTCATTTACGCCAAGGCGAAAGCTGAGGACTTGAAGAGTTGGTGAATGGTTGGTGCAGGTAGATGAAGTCATGGGTAAAGATGGAAGAATATCGTTTGTTCATGTTAACTTTCGTTTTTCCGCAAAGACATGGGTGTGGGTATCTAAATCGTATTCTCAACCTGGTTGGGTAGATGAACATTTGGAAGGACATATTCACTTCGTTGCTGGCTTGTGGCATGTTGCGCCATCAAGGTTAAAGGATCACCGCCACAGTGGTCGCAGCACAGCTTTTCCATTGGCTCAAGTGGTGCCGAACACTCTGTGACTGGAAGGCGACGCGCAGCATCCAGAACGTGTTTCGGGGATCGAACAAAACAAGTGGATCAATATTGGTCAAGAATTGAACAACGTCACCCAAAACTCCAAAAACCATAGATATCATGATCTTGAATGATATATGATGAACAAAGACATAGATATCCCCATCACAGAACAAGACTCGATAGATCATGTCACATGTTGGTTGTTTCATGTCTTTTCTGATACCAAGTTGATGTCATGTCTTTAGAAGACTCAACCACCACACCTCGAAATCCAAAAAAAATCCGCCCCAAACCGTCCGCGGGAAACCCCGCAGGCCCTGCCGACAACTGTTCACCATGGCCAGTACGGACACCACGCCTGCGAGTTTGAAGCGCAAGGGAAAGTCTCATAAGGTGCACAGCCCGACATGGTCCGTAACAAATGCAAGGTGGTGGGAATGTGCTGGGTCCCGTAAGACCTGGTGGTTTTATCTTTGAATGGAATTTGAGTAGAGAAGATGGGGATGCTCTTTGGGTAGGTTAGTAAGCTAGACTATCGATATGGTTTGATGGGGGCGAGTTTTTACTAAGCAAGCAAACTAACCATTTTGTGGGTTTATCAAAAACAGGCGCAGAGACGATCAACAAATGTGGTATCCAAAAGAATGACGACTTCACATGCTTCGAGAATACTAAATAATCTGTTTGCAGCTAAGATGATGTTATCGGTACACGGTCAAGGATAACCAGCAAAACTCCAAAAGCAATATCGAGATTTACATCACTTGCTCCATGCAATCTATGCAACTCATCGCTATGAGAGTCAAGAACTGGCCATACCCCTTGGCCATCCCCAACCAGAGTCATCCTGATTCCTGGAGTAGATTGTAGCAGCTATCCCGGTCTATTGGTGTAATTCAGTGTTCCATTTGAACCAGGCTGGGAAAGGAGATTTGTACGTGCGTACATATATATATTTTACATATATATATATATACATTTTACATATATATATATATATTAAGTACCATATAGTAATACTTACCATGTAATGTTAGATACTATACCAACTCTCTACCGTATACCTATTTTGTAAAATATTATTGTTTATATTGCATCGTATTCTCCCACATGCTCGTGACATTAGAATATATTATAGCCTTGTATGTTTTAAAATATGATACCATACTGCAATGATTTTTTGTTATGATATATTCATTTTTTGTAGTATCCAGTTATTATATGAGATTACTATATGTTCTACATTACATAATACCGTGTACACATGTACATATGTAGATAAATAATTACATGGATATGATATGTCCAGCAATCCTCACTTAAATGGACATATCATGGAACAAATCATATTCTATCTACTTCAGGATGATTATGTAATATTGTACATGTATATAGGTGATTATATATGTATATATATATATATTATATGTCTAGATAATATACATATATAATGCTGTGGACCTGGACCAGGCACCAGAGGCCCGGTTTCCCAGCGCCAGCTTGGGTCAACCCCGGTGGAGTCTGCAATTCATGGGAAGATCATGAGATATGGGGATGGGTCAAAACCTATTATTATCCATTTTATTGGGATGAACATCCATTTACCAGCTATTTTGATGTGAACAGAAGGTACCAGGGTTTTGACTCAGTGCTGTGGGCCCAAATCTTTCCAGCGAGTAGCACTGTTTCGACAGATCTTTGGGCAGGGACGCAACGCCATGGTCGATCTCCAATTGGATGTTACCCCCATTGTGGGAACTGAACATACGGGGCTTTTTCAGATTTTGGTCTTTGATGCAAACCAACAATGCCATCTACTGAAATCCTCGCTCAAGGGAAAGTTCTTCAGGTACAGGGGATGCCTGCCAGCCAACACAACAATCCTTCTGATTGTTCAGGCCACTGTCCAAGAGGCTAGGACTTTGCAGGAATCTGAGAACACTCGATGCTTCCCAAAACCATGTGTCGCCGCCAGAAACCTGATGAATGTAGCTGAGCTCTGTTCTGGGATTGGCTGTCTGGGTGTTGGCCTAGAGGAATGTGGCTTCCAGGTGAAGGTACGCAGTGACTGGAATGAATCGATGATGGACCTCTCTCAGAAAATCCATTCGACTCCCACCCTTTTAGGTGACGTCACAACAGACAGCCTTTTGGCCAACTTGTCCGAGCAATACCCTGATGTTGGTGGCCTTGCCGCAGGAGTGAGCTGTCAACCATATTCTAGGTTAGGAGACCAGAAACAAGACCAAGACATTCGTGCCCAGACGTTTCCAGCAATGTTGCGCATGACCTTCTTGGGGCAGTACGGTTTTACAGTACTTGAGTGCGTCAAGGAAGCAGGTGAGTGTGCCTGGATTCAGAGGCTTCTCAAGCAGTTTAGTGCTGAGACAGGCTACCATGTCTCCCAGGAAACATACCACCTCCAACATGTATGGCCAACTCGGCGTAGCCGCTGGTGGTGTGTCCTTAGCCACCCAAGTATCGGTCCGATCCGTTTGCAACCTTGCCCCGAAGTCTCGCCTAGGCCCATGATCACCCATGTCCTGTCAAGCTTTCAGGAATGTGATGCCGAAACCCTCCGCCAGCTGCAGCTTGACCTCTATGAGCTAGGCAAATTCGCAGCCTTTGGATTCGAAAGCAATATGATTCCATGGAGGGGTCAAATGGCAACAAGCCTCCACAGCTGTGGAAATCAACTCATGGGTTGTCCATGCGGGTGTAGGGCATATCCTTTCACAGAGAAGCGATTGCAACAGGGTGGACTTCATGGTTTACTTGTCATGTTACCTGGGGAATCGAGATGTGGCAACAACGTATACCCAAACTTTCGCCATATCACACCAGATGAATTGGCTTTCCTCAATGGGATGTTCCCTGGGTGCAATTGGGGACCTCAGTGCAGAATGGCTCTATGCGCATTAGGACAACTCGCATCTCCCCTTCAAAGTGCATGGGTAGGAGCCTGTGTCATGCAGCATATCCACCAAATTTTGGGAGCCTCACCACCCAACAAACCTGAAGTTGTTCTGTTGAGGTTGATGGGAGAATTGCTTAAAGCACGGGATGAAACTTTTGGCAAACCTACCACACCGGATTGCATCAGTTTCTCTAATATGGTGTTCAGCATGTCCTTCACGCAGACCATTGACCACCAACCTGTGTCAGCTCGACCAATCCCTCCTGATCAACCCAGCAAATTCCCCCTGGAGGACCACAATGCAGACTGCCTGTTCACTAAGGATCAGTCCCGTGCAATCAGTCCTTTCACAACTAAGGTCAACGATCAGGTTTCGTTGAATGATTCAGTGGGGGACACCGCAAATCCAAGGAGAGCCGATTCACATGACTCCAATTTGCCGTCCAGCTTGTCACATCCGCTCCCTGGTGCATCCGACCAGTGCAAGGCATCCGAGGCGGGCTTAGGATTCCACCAAATTCCAGTCAATAAGGCACTGTCTGGATCTAGGACAAGGCAAGATTCCAACACCTTGGCCAGCCTGTCAAATTTCCACTCGAGTGCATCCGACCAATTCAAAGCATCCGAGGCGGGTTTAGGAATTCACCAAGTTCCATGTAACCTGATTCAACCGGAACCCAGGCAAGGGACCTCAGACTGCATGACCGACATGACAAGTTTCGCAGTTCACAACCGGGCAAGTGCATGTTTAGTTCAATCAGACAGGGCGGCAACTTCCGCCTGTGGATCTCCATTCTCATCTGTTTGCCCAGAGAAAAATCCGTTTTGTACAGAATTGTCAGTGGAAGTCACGAGCCGAAAAGCTGTCGACGCAGACTCAGTCGCAATGCCAACTTCGACACCTTTGAAGGATCGAAATGAGATGGAGAAGCCACAGCAGACATTTCCAACTCTGGCTAAGATTCACGACAGGCATCCGGATGCCACCAATGCCATGATCTCCAATATCAACGAGCCAGGGGACACCAAGCAACTTTGGCACAATCACCCAGAGAATCTGGCAGATCGAGCCGTGTACAGTTCTGGCCCATTTGAACTGCGGACAGAAAACAAGCATCCGCTGTCGGTGACAAGAGAATCGCCAGTCCATCAGATGAACAAACATGCACCTTGCATTCCTGACAGTTGCAATGGAGAGTTTGACCCATTGGACACCCCTCCACCGCAAGGGGAACATGCCCATGTGCTGCACTCACACAAGGCACACCCCAATAGACCCATGTCCCCATATGCAATGCCAGTGAAACCGCTTAGAGGCCCTGGCCCCTCCCCGGAAAGTGCAGGCAGCCAAGAACACGCAACTTTTGCGTTCCAGGTCACATCGACTTCCCAAAGCCTGCCGAGACAAGATGGAGATGCCAATCAGGAGTCAGATGGACCCTTCAAACCAGCCGAAGTGTCCTTTGACACGGACACCAGACGAGGAAAGCCCAATCAATCTCTCAATGACTTAGGTGATGAACCGAAACAACCACTCGAACTCACAGAGTCCGCCAACACGAACAAGCGAAAGGAGGTGAACTCCCTTGATCCCATTCAACTGGAAGTCCAAGCCATTGCCAACATCGCCGAAGCAACCAATCAAATGCTTCACATCGCCCCTCCCACAATAGGAGGTGTAATGGGATTTGAATCGAACAAGCGGGCCAGAATTTCACCAGCCCAGCAAGTATCGAATCTCCAGATCACCCAACTTGCAGAGGGGACAAACACAACTCCCCCACTTTCTACTACACTGAACACAACCTTGGCCATTCCCTCAGTCGAAGTCAAATCTCCAGAAGAACACTCTTCGAAATCATCCATTCCGTCCACCGAACGTGAGCTTCCTGACCAAGAGGGTGCTCAATGCGAGATCCCGGTTCCAGCACCAGAGGATACCAGTGAAGCAATTCAACAGAGTCCACAAATGACCTTGAGGCAAGGAATGGAAACCATTGTCATCTTCGTCAAACATGAAGATGGCCAGCATCCAATTCCGTACACAGTGGCGGTCGACATGACAGTGAGGAAGTTGACACATGCAGAAACAAAACTAGGAACATTTGCCATACCTGTTGTGCCAAGGTCATTGGTAGGCACCCATGTCCCACTTGATGCTGATATGCATGCAAACCAATATGTATTTCTGCACCAACAAATGCCGCCAAGCCTCCGATGCCCTTTTGTGTCATCGAAGTTTGCAGGCCAACCACAGAGCTTAGACTTGGGATTGCCATGCACGAGGTTTGAAGCACTTTGGCGCCAGCAAGCATGGGTGGCCACCGACGAGATGGATTACTACTTGGAAGCAGTGCAACTGGAGGACAAAGCCCTTCCTTTCCCAACATCCGTTTTCCTCAACGAATCCGAAGCCGCAGAATGGGCCCATGAATGGCTGGCCGTAGCCATGCTTACCAACGCCACCGACAAACCTTGGTGCTCCGCTGCCATAGTTGATAGACACTGGATCCCAATTGTGATCAAACATGACCAAGATCACATCCAAGTCAGCACGACTCCTGAAGGTAATTGCTTTGTACCGCAAGTCCATGCAATTGCACACAAGCACGGCAAAACAGTGAAAACTCACCAAAAAATTTTGCCCCAAGCCTTTGCAGCCGACTGTGGATTCCAAGCCTTAGCCTGGATGATTGCACTTGTGAATGACCTGAAGGTTGAACCGTTGCCGCCATGCAAAGCCTCCCAGTGGAGACATTTGTTTGTCCGTGAACTATGCCGTACCAACCGAGGCCATGACCGGATCCATCAACTAGCAGTGGGAGGATCAGCTCCGGCCACAGCTGACATCCGACAAGAATTGCCTCCCCAGGCAGACATGCCGACTGCCGCGTTGCCTCGCCAGTTTGCACAGATTGAAGTCAGGACAGCCGGCCAATCGTTCAAGATGTTTGGTGAAGTTGGCATCGGCATTCTTGACGTCCTCAAATGCCTCACTGATGAATCCATTCCGACAATTCGTGCAGTCACAGTGCAAGATGAGCATCTAGGCCAAGTTCCTCTGCAAGAAAGCCGTAGTCTTACACCACAAGGTATCACCCTGTTTGTAGACTCACCATGCCAAATGCTCCTGTGTGAGCAAGATGTCATTGCATCCAATTGGCCATTTGTTGTAGTGCTGCATTCACTCGGCATCCTGATCCTCAAAAGGCATGCAGGATTCATGTGCTTTGATGTTGAAACGGCAGTGGAAAGCTTTGACTTCGAATGGGAGGCACCGCTCCTGGATTACGTAGGCAACCGCATGATCGAGGATTCCATTGTACCCAACATTGTCTTCTTGGGTACCACAGCCAAAATCCTGGATTTCTGGGAGATGTTACGTCATCCAATTGCCTTTCGGGACCTGGCTCAGGGATTTGTTACACGCATCCCGCAGAATCAAGTACATGCATTCATCCACTGGATTGAGAAAATTGGAGTCCATGCCCTGGTACGCAGCTGCGGATGGCAATTCTTGACCCAACTGAACCAAGATCCACCCACCGTGCCACTTGAGGTGTACCTTCTGCCTTGTTCAGATCGCCTCCCAGTTGCGCCAAGAGCACTGTGCCAGTTGGTCATTGAACGGATCTTCATCAACCAGCTCAAGTTCCATGCAGCAAATCCGATGTTGGGGGAAAACGTCAGAGTGTCTCTGAAATTGTGGCGCACTTGGGTTTGGACTGGCCAAATTGGAGATGGAGAGAACACCCAATTCATCCATAACGCCTGGCTTCTGGCACATAGGTTTTTTGGGGACTCTACACCCATCCGATTAGTGTCACAGGGTAATCAACTCAACCCGGATTGGCCCATTTCCCACTATTTGCAGACCACAGGGACTGGAGACAAGATCCTGAAACTCCATGCAGTCCTGCAAATGCATGGAGGAGGACCATCACCCGAGCAACCACCTCGAACAATCCACGAAGCCTACTCCTTCCAAGAATTGGAGGATCTCGAACAAGCTGATGCCAACAGGCTCATTTCCATCTTGATCCAGAACTTGATGGAAGTCCCCGCGGACGAGCAGCACATGGATCTCGAGGTCATCCGTAGCTCAACCCTGCGTCAGGATGGGCCAAGCTTCACAATGGTAGGCTCTGTCTCCACAGTGATCAGGTTTATGCGTGACCTCAGCGCAACAGGCATAGAGGCATTGCTCAGAGCCATGGGTTGGGTTACTGCCATGAGTATCAGTGACAGTAGGCCACCAGTCCAAGTGCAACTCCACCTCATGCCCAAAGCAGGAGTCAGACACCTGGCCTTGACCACAGTCCGATCCTTTTTGGCACATGCATTGACAATCAGAGCAATGCCCATTCCAGTTGGAGCCGACGGAGACATCACGGTGAAGGTCAAACTGGCAGATAGCTGGGTGCTGGTAGGCAGATTCCCTCCAGAAGTCCGCATGTCGATCTTCATCGATCCCTGGTACCAAGCCACATCCTTCTTTGGACAACCAACGAGACTACGCATCATTTGCAATTCAGCCCAAGTGAATCCGGACAGATGCCTGGAGGAATACACTCGTACCAACGAGCTTGGGGAACGTTTTGCCAAATTATTCTTAGTATTACAACTCCAAGGTGGGGGGCCCAAAGCAACTGACAGGGAGGAATCTGAGGATTGTCCAAGTGGAAAACCAATGCAAACAATCTTGCTTACAGTGCCAAGAGACGAAGAACACCGACTCGTCCGCATGCATCCAGAAGCTTGCATCCGTGAGGCCCTTGCCCAGATCAGACCAGGTGAACTTACGGCAGACTGGATTCCAAGGGATTCTTTTGGTTTCCCATACGATTGGGACATGCGAATCCATGACATCGCTTGCATCCATTTCATCCATAGTTCGGACACACCTGATGAATCCAACGGCCTTTTGTTCCTTTTGTACCATCAATCCAAGACCGGTGTACAGGAACTTGAGTTCTATCTACGTGCTCGTGCAAATGAATCAACGTACAAACCGATTGCCCCCATCTGTGTCACGGCAGCCAGAGGGTCTCACATGAGGAATCAACAGTTGAAACAGTGGCTGGAGGACGTGCTGGAACATGCAATGGCCTCAGACCGTCCAGTAGCATCCTTATGCCTGGTGGATCAGCATTGGATTCCGTTCGTCGCACACGTCAGTTTTGATGTCCTGCAGGTTCAGACAACAGTGGCCGGAATGGACCTTCTGCCACAGATAGAACGATGTTGTCGGCGTCCTCATCAACCAATGCCGCACTCACCACCGCTCTGGCTCAGGTTGCCAGTCAATTTCATGACGAGGCAACATCAAGTCACCTTCCCGCACGACTGTGGATTCCAGGCCATAGTGTGGCTCATGAACCATATCTGCACCCGACGACCCACTGAACCATTGACCATGGCCGAAGCACTTCAGTGGAGGAACCATTATCTGCAACATTTCGCATGCTGGGATGCAGCCAACCTGTTCAGTCTTCCCATGACCCGACACCTTGGAGGAGCAGAGACAGATCCACCCACCCAAGGGGATGAATCCAGACATGGGCAAATACATGAACAGCAATTCGGAACTGACCTCGCTGGCATCCCGCATGGATCAGAGGCTTGCTCATGCATCAGTACATGGGGAGAAACCGCAGAGCACGTTCAGATCATGCCAAATCACGAAGCCTTGGGTATGTATGATGCCTGGATAGGAGCACGCCTCTGTGCCAAATCGTACAATCAGCTTCGCAACATGCCTGCCCCCAATCCGACCAACGATGAGCAGCTCGAAGCCATCCGGGAATGTCTGATGAATAGAGACCACAGAGTTCAGTTGCTCAAACATCAGGACAATCTGTGGGCCGATGATGAGGTACTATACCACTTGCAGGCCATCACTGCCATGACAGGATCAGAGAACACGCAAGTTTTAGATCCTCTGCTGGCCAGAGCATGGGCACTCCAAGAGCCAGGACAAAAGGCAAAGATCCGCCCACACTCTCTCAGAGTTGTCACTGCCCTCCACTTCCAGAGCCATTGGACTCCAGTGATCTTTGACAAACAGGGCAACTTCCTGAATATCCACACATTGGCACAACCGAACCCCAAATCCCAGGCGCTTGAAAGCCTTGTCCACACTGTACAAAGGAGCATGGGATGTACAGCTTTCCGGTGGATACTGTATCACACCAGAGATGTCCCAAATGACACATGTGGAATCCTTACCATTGCACTGACCGGACATGTCCTCCTGCGTTTGCCACTCCCACACGGAGCTGACCAAGTCATGCAATTAGGACACATGCTGCGAAAGCGCTTTGCCAAGAACTTACCAGAGTTCTGTGGCCTTCCATATCTCTGGGCCACTGGCCTCAGCGGAGCCAAACATGATCCTGAAATGCTTCAGCAGCTTGCTTCGCTGCTCAAGGACCATGGAGTCTGGGCTGATCGAACCATCGACAGAGCCACCACCTTGCTTGAATCAATTCCGCTTTCCACCATCAGATCTACTTTCCAATCCAAGAGACCATGGACTGACCTGAAGCATGCAGCAAATCAAGCAAAACCACCCATCAAACTCATCCAGCAAGATGAACTTGACGCCCAGATTGCCAATCGTGCCCTGCACAGGAATCAATTTGGTCGCAAGCCCAACAAGACGTCGGCCAAACGCGGTGAACCACCAAAGGAGCCGTTCACGATCTCAGCCTCCGCATTGGAAGTACCGCCAGGTGTGTTCAAACAGCAGGACGGAACCCTCCTAGGTCCACTCAGGGCCGATCAGATAGGTCCCAACTCTGAAGGAGTTGTCCTAGTGGATCAGGCGGATTCCCATGCTGCCCTCAAGTTGCCTCGACCTGTCACGCAGAAGGGCTTAGCAGTTCTTGTGTTAGCCAACAAAGAGAACTCCACGATGCACGAAGGTGACCCCATTCGCTTTCCAGCGATGTGTACAACTACACAAGAGCCACTTATCGCTGCTGGATATCTCTATCAGATGGGAACGCAAGCGGTCCAGCGCAATGAGCCGCAGAACAAGCTAGCTGTGGACGAAAGGAACACGGAAGCTATCCGATGTATAGTCTTCCGCGACCAAGTTGGAGCAATGTGGGATGACGTTGTGACACACCCCGTTCGCACCATTTTTGCCCAAGAAACCCTTTTGCGGCCACAAGGCCCTGAGGACTCTCCAGTGATTGACGTCTGGGACCGACAATGGGTCACCAAGCGTTATGAGAAAACCAAAGCAAAAGGTGCGGACATGTTCCTCTTTTCGTTCCGAATGTTGGCAGAACACGCTCCTGAACTTATCTCCAAAAGTGGTACGAATGGAATATATTATGAACCACGCTCCTCATGTGGCAGAATGCCGAACAATTCCTTTCACGTCACTTGGTTGCCTTCGGCCACATATCAGGAAGCCAAGTACGCTCAACAGACCTCGCCTCAGACCACATCCTTGGTGAGACATGCTGACCGATACGGTTTCAGGAGCGATGCACTGAACGCCCAAGAAATTCACATGAAGCATCGCCCAGAGACGCCTCTCCTCCTAGGCCAGCACAAAATGCTGTACGTCCTTGGACCGCTCCCATATAGCACCACCAAGCAAGCAGTCACCAAGATCCTTAAGGCGTGGAATTGGGACGCCAGGCCGCTCCAGCCACGTGGAAGGAGCCAGGATGGCAGCGGCATACAATGGACCATTCAAGCCACCAGTGATCCGAGCCATTGGATCTATGTCCTCCAACACGGAGATGTGCTCATCAGCAAAGTCCAGGAAGAACGCCAGATTGAACCTCCAGCGGCCTACTCAATCGTGGCATCCAAACGGACCATGTTGCACCTGAACCAATCAGATCAATCGGATCCTTGGTTGTTGAATGATCCGTGGAAACAGCCCGCCAAGAAGACCAATGGAAACGTGCCACCTGCACCAATGAACTTACCTCCCAGTGTTCTGGCAAGCATAGAGACCAATGTGGAAAAACGACTGCTCGCCACGCTGACACCCAAAGTTTCCAATGGGGACCAGGACATGCATATGGAAGGGGAATCCATAGAATGCCGAGTCAGCCAATTGGAACAACAGCTGATGCAAGTGCAAGCCGGCCAGGCCAGCATCGAGCAAAGAATCGGCCATGTCGACACATCCATCCACCAAATCCAGTCCTCACAAGCAGGAGTGGAAAATCGGGTAGGACAAATGCAACAGCAAATCGATCAGCAGAGCACCAACCTCAGCCACACACTGGATCGAAAAATGAACGAGCATATGGAACGCATAGAAGCCCTCCTCTCCAAACGGGGGAGGTTTGAGTGACTATCCGAAAATCCCACAGCTAATGACAACCTGGATGCAGCAAGTAGCCGACCGGCATTGCGGCATAGGTCCAGGTTGTATGCATGCCAATATCCACCGACGAAGCCTCAGGTGGTCTCCGATCTTTTTCGTTCCCTGACAATGTTGGTTGTCTTCTTTTGTCTTCACATCAGGCTGGGGGAAGCCTTAGTGCCAGGACCTCACCTTTTTGCAAATGCTAACCCAACTGGACTGCGGGGCAAAAGTGCTACCCTTGCTGCACTGTCCGAGTACAGTGCCACCTTTGCGGTGCAAGAAACGCACCTTACAGCCCAGGGGATAGGATCTTTCAAAAAAGAGATACACTGGCAACAAACCAAGTTTCACATGACACAAGGGGCCCCAGCGCCCCCAAAAAATACTTCGGCAAAAACTATTGGTGGAAAGCAGACCGGAGTGGCATTCCTGAGCCACTACCCGTTGAGATCTCTGAATCATCATTGGACACAAGAAGATCACGCAACAGGCCGATGTCTCGCCACAGCTGCTTACATAAATCAACGCTGGGTCACAATGGGGACTGTCTACGGCTATAGCGAAGGAGCCCACACGCTTGAGGTCCAGCAAAATACTGACCGGCTCCTGCAAGGTTTGACATCCAGAGTCGTTGATGGAGCACATGGATTGCGAATGATTTCAGGGGACTGGAACATGGACCGAGAGCACATAACCCAAGCAGAACATTGGGAAACAAAAGGATGGATAGAAGCCCAGCACCTAGCACAGATGAAGTGGCAAAAACCCATCCAATGTACTTGCAAACGGACCACTGTCAAAGACTTTCTCTACCTCAGCCCAGAGATGATCCCATATGTCACTGACATCCAACTTAACTGGACGACCTTTGCAGATCATGCGGTCATTTTGGTTTTCCTGAGTGACATAGATAGACCGCCGCTTGTCCCGATGTGGCGAAAACCAAAACCAATACCATGGGGTAAACCGCCGCCTGCTATGCCACCATGGCAATGTCAGGCAGAATACCACCAAGATATGGATGTTTGGTATCGTCGCATTTGGGAGGATGTGGAAGCTTATGCAGACCATCTTTCACAAATCACTAGTGGCAGACAATTGCAAGCGCACCAACAAGGTAGAGCTGCAACCACAGAAGTGGTGTGGTCGGATTGTCAAGTAGCCCCTGTAAAGCCAAACAGAAGAGGCGATATCCAAGCCACGCTCGACTGCAGCAACATGATGCACGCTAGATGGACCAAACAAGTCCGTAGGCTTCAACATTTCTCCAGGTTAGCAGGCTCTGCCAGCAGCATCACCGTGATGGAGCATAGGATCAGCCTTTGGAGAAAGATCAGATTGGCACCAGGTTTCCAAGATGATTTCTGCACGTGGTGGAGCCGCCAAAATCATGTATTCCAGACTACTCCGCAGACGCTACCGTTGCATCCTCCGGACGCTGAAGTAGCTACACAGATTTATTTGGAATTCTCACGGCAGTACAGGGAGCTTGAACACTCACTCCGCAAAGCCAGAACAGAATTCGCCATTACCAGGCGAAAGAACGACCCAATGTTGATTTACAAAGATGTTCAAAGAGACAAAGCCGAACCAGTCCAAACCATCGTTCAACAATCCTCGATCCAGATTGCTCATAAAGAAGTAAAGCCAGATGCCTGCATCATCACACTGCAAGAACCACTGCCCGAAGGCATGACCACCATCGATGTCAAGGGTATTCCTGTCCAACACACCCCTCTTTCAAAAATACAAATTGCCCTACCACCGGGGGTCGATGAATCTATTGGGGATAAGATTGTCACCCGCAAATTGGTAGGAGACATCCCTGCAATCCTGGATGCCTTCGAAGAAGAGTGGGCACCCAGATGGCGCCGACACGACAATGTCAATGACGAAGTTTGGAGTGAAGTGCTAGCCTTCTTGAAAGCAGCCATCCCAAAAGGTCAAACCACCTTTCCGCCCATCACACCGGAGCTGTGGAACCAAACCCTGAAAGGCAAAAGAAAAGCTGCGGCGATCGGACCGGACGGAGTTTCGAAACTCGACCTCCAATCCATGCCACCAACATGCCTTGACCAGCTCCTTTGCCTGCTGCGAGAAGTGGAAGCAGGTCAACCATGGCCAACACAAACCACTACAGGTACAGTAGCTGCCCTAGCCAAGGTGCCAGGGGCCGAAGTGGTCCAACAATTTCGACCCATCTGTATCTTTTCTATGACATACCGAGTATGGTCCTCTGTAAGGGCCCGACAATGTCTCCGATATCTCCAGCGAATTGTCCCATCCACATTGATGGGAAACATACCAGGGAGATCTCCGAAAAAGATATGGTTCCATATCCAGCAATGCATTGAGCACTCATATGGTGTTGGTGAAGAAATTGCAGGTACCAACATTGATTTGGTAAAATGCTTTAATACCCTGCCTAGGGCAATACTCCAGGACCTAGCAGCTCATGTGGGCCTACCGTCAGAGGTCATGGTTCCGTGGACACAAGCCCTTCGACAGATCACTAGGCGTTTCCAAATCCGTGGGGCCACTGGTCGACCCATCCCTTCCAGCACAGGCTACCCCGAAGGGTGCGCCCTTAGCGTGGTGGCTATGGTAGTATGCAACATAGGCCTTGAAGTGTGGATGTACCACCGTTATCCTCGAGCACAAGTATGGAGCTTTGTAGATAACATCGAAGCATTGGCGCGCGCAGCCCGTGATGCCATAGACGCCATGCGAGGACTCTCAGAATTCTGCACAATGCTCGACATCAAGGTAGATCAAAGCAAGAGTTATTGTTGGTCCACAACTGCCGAAGGTAGGAAGCAAATCGTTGATGAAGGCATCAACCGGAAATATCACTGCCGCGACCTTGGAGGCCACATGAACTACTCTAGGCAGGCCACAAATGTGACCATCCAAGATAAGATACACGCTTGCCAACCTTTCTGGAACAAATTGGCACGGTCATGTGCTCCTGTGGTCCAAAAGGAACGGGCTCTTTACGTTGCCGCATGGGCCAATATTTTCTACGGAATTTCAACAGTCACTCTGGGGAGCAATCACTATGCCAAACTCCGAACTCTTGCAACCAAGTCCCTGAATTTGCATCAAATGGGATCCAGCCCTGCACTGCAGCTCTCTTGTATTTCCCATCCTTGTACAGACCCAGAACTGTATTGCATTTTGGCCACCATTCTGTCCTTCAGGGACTTCCAAACACCTGACCTATCCGACATCACGCTTAGGGCCACTTCAGAAGGAAGTCGTACAGTGCCTGGACCGTGCAAAAGTTTCCTTGCGGCAATCCACAAATTAGCATGGACCTGGCACTGCAATGACCATTGTACGGACCAAGACGGATTGTCAATCTTTTTCATGAGATGCCCAAGAAGTGAGCTGAGTGAAAGGGTCATTCTGGCCTGGCAACAACGCATTTTGGCTATATCAGAACATGAAAGGACAACTATGCAGGGTCTGTCGGCAGCAGATGCACGTCTGACCAAAGAAGTATTCCGATTGCAGCCAAGTGACTCCCTGGGGTTGTTACGGTGTGCATTGAACGGAACGCAATTCACCCAAGACGCTCTCTGCCACGCAGGAAAAGTCGAAAATCCCAAATGCAAGTTTTGCGACAAAGTAGACAGCATCCATCACCGCCATGCCAGTTGTGCTTTCTTCGAGGACATTAGAGCCAAATACCAGATCGTCAGCGAGGCTACCAATTTGCCAGACAGTGCACTGTGCCACGGTTGGATTCCCCGGCCGCAACATCTCCTTGAATTTCGCAGATCCCTTCTCCGAATCCCAGATATGACAGGGGACTTCATGCACATGGCACTGCCAGAAGAACTGCAATATGTAGACCTCTTTTTGGATGGAAGCTGCCTCCGACCCCATGATCCGTTCACCCGGCTAGCAAGTTGGGGAGTAGTTGTTTGGAACAGTCAGAGGTTCGCACACATTGCTTGTGGGGGCGTTCCAGGATGGAAACAAACATCACTCAGAGCCGAGATCACCGCATGTATATCAGCTCTTAAGTATCTCGCACATGGAGACAGACCAGGCCGCCTCTGGATTGACAACCAACAAGTCTATCACTGCCTCTCAACATGGCTCAATGGCAACGACATCCCACTGGAAAAGAAACAAGATGCAGACTTGTGGATGTTGCTCCGCGACCAATATCGCCAGTCCTATCAGTTTGTATCCAGTGTACACAAAGTCAGCGCCCATGTAAATCCAGATGACCAATGTTCCCATGTAGACATGTGGGCTACTCAAGGAAATGACGCAGCAGATCGCTGCGCAGCATACGCCATGACGTGCCTTCCAGCCGAGGTCCTTCGGGCAGTCAACAGTTTGTTAGCGGAAATCTCCTATTCACGCAAATTAGGCCGAGCACTTCATGACATGATCATTGAAATCGGGGCCAGAGCACTCCAATCAACAATGCCAGACAATCCACTCCCGCAACCAGCTGGACTCCAACCAGCACCAGCACCAAGCGTTGATGCAGGCCTTCTCCATTTGTCCACCTTGACCATTGATGATGTACCAAAAAAGTTCCATGTGCGCGAGCTACAATTTATCCTTGACTGGATCAAGACACTGGTATCTCCATCACATACACCTCAGTGGGTCTCCTTTCACCAACTGCTCGTGGATTATCAAATGTTCTCCAACAGATGGGGTCCCGCGAGTTCAGGTCCGAAATGGATTGAGTCCAACCGAGGCGAGCAATACCAATACAAACAGCACGTACAATGGTTCTCCAGATTCCTTAAGGGAATCAGTAAGTCAACTGGTCAGGAAATCAAGATCGAGCAGCGACGACCGACCAGTCATGTGTTGGCCTTTTGGTGTGGGATGGTCCAAGTTGCGATTGACGAAGACAAGCTCCGTTCAATCGACGACCACTATCGAAGCCACTGCACTTCAATGCCGGCTCGCCAAATAGAGCGAGATCTCCAAGACGTTCCACCGGGTTTTTCACCGATTTAGATGTGTGTCACCAAGGCAAGCACCTGTCTGCGCCTTCTCAGCAGGAGCTACCGCCAAAAGAGAGAAAAGAGAGAGGGTTTTGACTCATAGCCATATCATGGAATCTACCCTCTGGTAAACTACCACGCCTATGGAACCCCACCAGGTTATAAATCAGGGTCAATTTGACATAGCGAACTCTCAAGTTGCCGGTTGTTTTGGGGATATGATGAGGATATTTCAGCAACGATATGATATGTGTTAAAACATGAGTAATTAGTAGTTCAATGGGTTCCCATGATTTCGATAGGGTTTAACCATCAAACATATGGGGATCATTTATAAATAATGGTTGAATTGCTCCAGAAACCGACTGGTCAAGGGTAGTTTAGTACGTCTTTTTTTTGCTATGTTGATAGTGATGTAATGTGATATACAAAATATACCGAACATTGCAACAATCTCATCTGTTGCAGAGTATCTCCGAAAAGATACAGTGAGCAGTAAAATCCTACAAGGGAAGAATGTAGTTCTTGATGTTTGAGGCTTCCTACACTTCAATGCCAATGGATAGCGCATATCCTGTTTAAACCTGCAATTGGTCCAAGTAGTTGGAGAGTCTGCAGATAAACGCAAGGAACCTTGCTTTTTAAGCTATTTCTGAGCTAGGAGCTAGGAATCACAATCGGCGACCCAATGGATGCCCCAATAGAATTCATTGTCCTGATGGTGAACCTGAGATTCTCTCAAAGTCTTGAACTCCAAAATCCGGTATCCCCCCAAGAAAATGAGACCCAACCCATCCAAATTTGTGATTTTGGGGTAAAGTTAGCAAACCACCCATTTCGGGGGATTCATCATGACCCATCATCCCGTCAACTCATCATGTCGCCTAGGCCGCAGATGACATTCCCGTGGGAAAGGGTGGACGCCAAAAGCGCGTGCTGAAGGAGAGCATTCAGGCCTGGATCCCAACAAAAAAAATGGTGTACGAAAGACTGCCCTCCGGTAATCAAACGTGGCTGGCTGGGAAATCCTCTATAAATGGAGGCTTTAATGGGAACATCATCTATAAATAGTAGATTTTCCATAGTTATGTTACCAGAGGGTAATAAGATGTAGTAAGACCCCATTTCCTAGAAGTTGGTTCTGTATGGATCTAAATCCTTGCTGAGAAGGTACTGGACTCTCAAAATCATACCCAAGTCCTGCTTCCGAAGGTACCGCTGGATCGGTAGGGTATCAGGTCCCTCTTTCAACCAACTTGCCTATCACAACATAGTAGAATGTTGTAGATATGGTAATTCATATAATTCAACCAAACCAAATCCCTTCTATTTTAGTGGTTTAAAGTCCCAGTTTGATGTATAAAAATACTCCCAATCCATCCCAATCCCCATTTTTTAGTGCTTCAAATCCCAATTTGATGTTGTCCCGGGGACGATCCTCCACCAGGGAATCACCAAGCCAGCGATCCGACGTCTGGCGCGGCGCGGTGGGGTGAAACGCATCAGCGGCTTGATCTATGAGGCGCGGGACCTGAGCTCGGCATCATGGGACCTGACCAAGCAAAATATGAGCTATGACCTTACCAACCAATGTTGAGATGGGACTTTTTATGGAATTCACTGGGATTGTAAGAGTGTTATTATCGTTATCATCTCAGATCATTGGTAAATCTGGCTATTCAATGGAATTCATGGGATTCAAACAAAAAGCATCATATTTTGTTCTGTGGATAATTCTCGGATAACATTGGGATACAACGAGCCAAGAACTTCTGAATTGGGGAGTGGTCGATCATTCCACGCAATGGGACTATAGTTGGATTATCATGGGATAATGGGGACAAGTGATGGGGATCATTTCTATGGGATAAAATACGACACACGTATCGTAAGCCGTGGGTAGTATCTGGGTAGTAAGCCTAGTTGGCTCACACATTGACATATGGGATAAGCCACGAATCAGGGACGTCTTCTGACTTTACCAACCAGGATTATGAACCGCTTGCGATTCGTGGGACGATCTTCCATGTGGGGAGGGTTTTGTTTGTTCAAGGTCTTGGGGATCACCAGAAATGATTGGCGTCTGGACCGTCTGGAATATTGACGTCATTGATAAATATTGATGAAGTATGTTTGATTTGATATGGAAATAACATGAAATAACAATTTGCAGATTGATCTTATATTCATGAACACAACTCATTATCCGTACTGGTTAAATCCCATTGTATCCACCATACATGATGGGATTGGAAAATGTTGAAGGGCATCCTGTGCAAGAAAATTCAAGGCTTGTGCACTTGCCCTGCGCATTTCATATTTGTGCTTGTGCACTTGGTCTTGCACAGTCATACATACACACACATACACACACAAACAAATTGATTTGTTTGAAATGTGGCACCTAAAAATCCAATGCAGCATGGTCAGTTTTCAATGCTCAATGGCCATAAATCAAGGGCAAAGAACCATTTTCAAGTCCACACCCACATATCATATTCAGTTGGTTACATCATTAATTTCATAAGATTACACCACTATATTCGCAGTATTGCTGGTTTATTCATAAATACCACCCTTTTTGATTGGTTAAGTTCGTAGATTTTGCCGTGAGACTTGGACATTGACTGCCAGGAAACCCGCGGTGTTTTGAAGACCTTTCTGGAGAATGTGCTGCGTGATTCGCGGGGTCCTCGGACGACTGTTTGTTTGTCAAACCTCCCAGGGTCTGTGAGTCGAAGCATAAAAAAACCATCAAACACATTGGTACACGTACCTAGACCCTCCAAGTACCAAATAAAGTTGTGTTTTAGCTGTTTTAGGCCATAGTTTGAGTACTTTTGGGTATTTGGAGGGTCTAGATACAGTACTGGTATCAGAATGGGTCATGTTCGAGTGAAGTACGCCATTCTGATGTACCGTTTGACCTTCAATTACCTAGGAAAATGGTTTAGTATACCCATGATTTTGGGGCTGTTACACATTTTAATGGGCACTTGGAGGGCCTACGTGTATGTGGCATATGCTATCTTTGAGAAATACATGCAGATGCGCATAATTCGAGGGTCTTGTTCAAAATTTGCTCATATCTGAACGTCATTTCGGGCTCGTCGTGCTGAGGATTACTTATACAGAGCACGCTCGCCGCAAGACCGTCACAGTCCTCGAGCTCAAGTACTAGTGTGAAGAAGTCAGCTGTGTGGCAACAAACTTACAGTTATGGCTCTTAACAGTGATAAATGGGATTATAGCTCCTTTATACGACAAAGGTTATAATTCACTTAAACGAGGTTATAAGCCAGTTATAGCTCTTAAGGGCTATAAATGCAAGCAATTTCAAACATCCTCGTTGCCCCATGATTCTGGGGGCTTATACTGCCCAATATGTTGGGACTTGGGAATGGAGACCTGTCTCAATAAGACTCTGACTCTGACAATGTTCACACGTGACTTACCAGCCGTTTAATTGACATACTTATGGAAAATTGTCCATTTGTGAATGATTTACCTATACAGTACATATATACATCTTTGATTTTTAGCAATGGTGATGTTTCATAGCTATGTTAAATCACAATAGGGTAGTATAGGGTACATTATTTTTCTTTGATGGGTTCTAAACTATCTGGATTGCGATACATTTGATTCCGCAAACATCACAGTACCCATGTCTTCCCATCCCAAGATTCTGAACAGGCATTTGAGGATGAGTTCATTCACTCTGCTTTTGGGGTTTGTTTCATTGATGACATGCAATGAATTGCCCCACCTTTCAGGATATGTTTTTCCTTGGGGAAAAATGGCAGCCAGAGAGTAACCATAGAATTCTCATTTTAGGGTTATTTAGTGGAACATATGTATCATAGATCATCATATATCATCATATATCCCTTATTTCATATGTAATAGTACCATGCGTGAGATTAGCTGAGAGACGATTGGATGTAGTGGCACCCCCTTGGATCAGAAGCTGGGCCCATCGTTGTACCAACCACTAAAAAATTGTTGCTTCTCCCTGCATCTCCGTACCCATTTTCAGAAATTGAGCGTTTACGGAACTGAAACCTCAATTTACCAAGAGGAATGGGTCAAGCATTGAACGATGCACCCCCAGGGGTGGGTGGACTAAATTGCGTCCCAGATTTCGCTGAAGAGAACACCTACAGGAATTCGCTCTACTTACAGGGAGAAAAACAAAGCAGAAACCTGTGAACCATCAAACAAGATAAAGGTACATAAAGATGGCTACAGTAGCCATGAGTAGCCATGTTAAACCATACTAAACCATACTAAACCGTATCAAGCCATGTGATCTCTCTGTAATCTCCATGTGTCACTCCCAAGGCCATGGACATTGTCTATGCGCTGAAGCGTCAGGGCCGCACCATCTATGGCTTTGGTAGCTGATTGTAGACGGCAACGGACGGCAACGGGTGGCCCCGGCTGGTACTCACTGCTACTTGGCGGAGAGTTGGAGCAGGGTAACGCTGGGAACCTTACAAAATGGGAAATTCATAGAAAGATAGTTTGATGATGGGGTATTGTGTAATGAATAGTAGCATTCTTTTCTTCATTCTTGATTTAATATGGTAGGGTAAACCCCATCTGCCCAAACGTCAGAAAAGAATACTGAACACAGGGGATTGGACTGACTTCACCCACAAACATGTGGCTTCAAGCCACAAAATTCGAAACAATGACTGATCATGTAGGTTTAACCAACCAAAATAGCATTTGATGGTGTGTCTGAACATCGTAGATTGAGGATCAGCCTCGATCGAATGAGGTAGCCATATTTTTTTACTTGTCCCTTTATTTATGGTGTGTTTTCAATAAGCAACGAACCAAGCCTAGTCTTGGCACTTCCGCCGGTAGTTGTTGGGTCTTGGTGAGGCATTATCGGGGAGCGCCTTATGGGCTGCAGTGAGAGAATCGGGCCACACCCAGAGGGGAAAGATGGCACACACTGACCTGTGGCTGGGAGTTCCTTGCAAATCCTTGCAGTTCGTCCACACAAAAGTCGAGTCGTGATTTAGCAAATAAGGTGCTTCATGGTATAATTATTGTGGTTGTGTTTTCTTCGTTTCTTCTGGAGGGAATCATCCCAGAAATAGCTCCTTGGATCTTCTTGGAGGTTGGTGACATACTACAGTCCTGGACCAAGTGGCCCATGGACATGAACTACAGCCTAGCCACAGGTCAGCTGAAAAGTTCGAAAAGCTTATCAAGTTCCCGCGCTTCAGCCACATGATTAGATCATGGAATTGGTGCCAGTAAGAAGGTGAACCTCCACCCAAAGGGGGTCCAAACTTCATTTCAAAATTCTCACCAGAAAGCTTGCCAGTCATTGTTTATTGCCCAACAACCGAAACACTAGCGCGACGTAGGGCACACAGATGGTGCACAAAGAGACTAGCAAGAAGTTTGGAGATTCATTCTTATACGATCTTTTAAACTTATAAACTTTATGGTGCTTGCTGGCGCTCAACAGATGGCAAGTCAGCCAGGTTGTACCAGAAAGTGGGTACTGCCCCAGTGCTACAGTGCCACCAGATCCATCAAAAACGGCTGTGGGCCGATGTGCAGACCTGGGGATCCAAAAGATGTGACAGCTGCAAGGGAGGGGCTCTCAGTTGGATGAGTTGGATGTGGATTCTCAACTACCTATTACTATACTCCGAGTATATTTGGGACCCCAAAACCACCAGACTGAATCATTTCTAGTACGGAATCCCATGGTTTGCGGGTCCCTCATGTTTTCTTCGAGTTGTCAAACTATTTCTGATGGTTACATCAGGTTACATCTCAACTTATATACTTTATAGTTAATTAAGTCATAGTAAATCCATTTGAAATCCCAACTCTTGTTGAATAAAATGCAGCGCTCTGATGGTGAAATCCCAATGTTCTATCACTCAGGCCAGGCCGGCTGAAATTGGAAGATTACATGTTTTCTGTGGAAAAAATCCACGTTTTGAGGCTACATTTGGGGATCATCATGGATCATCACTTATTTGCGATCCAAAAATGGAGACTGTTTCTTTCTTTGAAGTGCGAAACCCGGTGTAATTGCCTGATAACGACCCCAATGCATCCTGATGCAGCTTCATCAATGAGAGCCGCTGCAAACGATCATCGTTCACTGTTGGCATGATGGACTGTGTCTTGACCAGTGCAACACCCAATGTGGTAAATGTAGCTGTTCGTGTAGTAAAAAAACTCATCTGCAAACAATGGGGAAATTGAGGGGTTCCTGAGGCTTAAGCAGTCCGAAATCTGATTTCACCTCTTTGCACCCTGTGCTCCACCGGGTAAATCTGCCACTTCAAAAGGAGCCTTTGGCTTCAAGGGGGGCTAAACTGGTATCACTGCGAGCCGCGGCAAGCCGTCGCTGGCCTTGGAGCGTCCGGCTGCCCTGGTGGCAATTTGGGGTGATTTGGGGTCAAAACAACTTGGGTAGACTATGGTGGACCCAAAGAACTCCGAGGTTTCTTGTGAAAGCTTGATCAAACGCTTGGGTCCCAGGATCTTTAAATTCTGACCCATCATGTGGTCCAAAGGGAACATCTTTTAATGTGATGGTCTTCGCTTTTTTTCCTATTTCTGTTGGAAAACCTTGACCCTCAATCTACCCAAAAAAAATAGGTTTGGCCGAGACATTGGTCCAAGGGGACCCATTTTGACCCACTTCATGGGTACTCCAAGGCTACAAACAGCTTTCTATGGCTTGTTACTGATCACTGGCGTCAACCATTCAATGACCAACGCCTTTAAGCTTTGTGCACAATATTGGCGTTGCCGATGCCTATATGGCAGTTTGAAGCTATGATCTACCAAAAATGAAAGAAATTAAGGGGTCCAAATTTGTGAAATAACGGTACAAATGATCCTACACCGGAAAGAATAAAGCAAGTAGAAATAACTCCATGAATGCCATGGAAGATGACCTGTGAAACATGACCCTTTCAAGGTTTCAGAACGTGACCGGCCCCGGTTGTATCTGATGGTGTTCCGGCCATGCCCCAGCATTGTGGGGCCCATTTGGGATGCTCCGGCATGATATAGACTCATGATGGCAATTACAGTAAACTAGCCACTTTTGGGAGTATCCCCCATTGGATATACCTCAATATTGTTGGGTATATCAGTGATATCCCTTACATCATGCGGTTATATCAGTTAAACAATGTTATATCCAACTAATCTCCGTTAACATCCCATGCTATCCCGTGAAATTGTTGGTTTACCCCCCCACACATTTCTTACCAGTACTGGACAAACCAAAGGATATCCATTATTTCCCCATGATATCCCCCATTCCAATATCCATGAAGTAATTACCTACCCTTTGATGATTCACCCTTCCATGCCTATGATATTGATAACGGGACCCCGAAAAGATAGGAATCAGCAACATCCTACTTATAATATCTTATAATATTGTAGTGAAAGAATCACGTTTCTATTTTTCTGGGGGGTTACTACATTATCACTTCAACTATTGTTTCTGTTATATCCCCATAGGTGCTCCTTCACGAGGACATGGCTGGCACCAGCACTGCCAGCTCGCGTACGCCGCGCAAGTCGAAGGCTCATAAGGCGCCTGGCCCTGTATAAGCGGCCCTTGAGGTTTCCGTTGAGTCATGGGAGTATCAAATAACCCACAATTTGACCAGTTTGTAGTATTGGAAGCTACGGTGACTTGGCGACTTGGCGATTTTGAGAAGCTCCCATATACATGAGACCTAGCCAAATCCTCCAAAGTATCCCATCAAAAACGCGTAAAAGTACAAAGATTATGAGGTAACATACCCACTTTGGGTACTTGGAGGGTCTAGGATGGTCTAGGTACATACTGGTACATATAATCATCAATCACCTACAGAAATATTTGTGCAGGCAAGATTTGCTGAGCATAGTTTGCAGATTTTGGCTGGTTGGAGCTCCACAGCCACGCTCGAAGTATCAAAAAAGTCCACGTCAGTTGTCAGCGTCATCGAGGGAAAAACGTGTTTGGCGTATTTCTTTTACACATGAAAAGAAAATCCAGGACATTTGGCTTGCTTCTCCCAAATCAGTAATTTGACCCGCAAGCATTTCTGCGGTGATTTAGTGAGTCTCCCAACTTGGATGATAAGGGATGAAAGAGCCTGGCGTATTGTTTGGTCTGTGGTTTCACCAAGCTGGCTTCGTCTGGGTACAAAAACAAAAGGTCAAGGTCGTAATTTTGCACGTAAGAATTCAGCGTTTCTGGGGGTATACCTGCCATTTTCAGACAGATTCCTGTCTTCATTGTTTCATATACTAGTCTGAAAATAGGGTATAAATCCGATATATCCCAAAGTATAGCCATTTCATAGGGAGAATGATCATCAACCATTGGGTTTAGGGGTACACGACATTTTCAGACAACCCATGAGATGATGTTCATCCCCAAGTTTTACTGGTGGCTCCACCAGTGGCAGGCTCCAGACACTGTCCCGGTCCTCAGTGCCAAGCTACCAACTGGGAAGATTTGGATGATGACAACCTCACAACTACAATGGGTTGTTTCTAAAGGATCTCATCCCCAATTGGCTTACCCTCTGGTAATCAAACGTGGCAATTGGAAATCCTCAATAAATGGAGGTTTTACTGGGAAAATTACCTATAAATGGTGGATTTTCCATTGCCACGTTTGATTACCGGAGGGTATTTCAGTTTTGTTGGATCATAGGATGAGCACATCTCGGCAGTTTCATTTGCCATCATTTAAGAAAGCGCGGATTTGGGCCTTTGTGTCCCGTTGAGCTTCTGCTGGGGTGCGCACTGTTTCAGAAATACTCGTACCATCTCGTACCTATATGACCTATATTCAGCCTATTTTAGGTTTGTGAAGTACTATATATATATACTATCAATATTTCTAACTATACTATTCCTATAGATTTCTCATCACTTTGTGATATTTTTATTACTATTATCGTTAATATTGCTATGACGAAATTCCTCTGAAAGCTACTTGATCGATCCCAGGATTCGAGCATGCGTGCGAGAAGATCCATTAGAACATCGGGTATGGGTCAAAACCGTTTTGAAATTACCATGGGGAAGAAACATCCATGGCTGCCCAGCTATTATAGGGATTCGGTGCTGAGGGTACCAGGGGTTTTTGTTGACTCATATAGCCATATGGGAAATGTAAATGTGGCAATATTAAACCCGAAAAGAAATAAGAGAAAACATATACATATTTGGATTATTCTGGATCAATATATATATATATATATATATTGGGACACCTGGAAATATGTGGGTAAATCTATGATCTATGCACTACCATCCAGTCTTGTTCCACTTTTCGGCATCTTTAGAAAGGGCTTCCCTTAGCTTTCTCCGACATCGCCAGCCTAGGCCGACGATGATGTTCCCGTTGGGAAAGGCGGTCGCCAGCGCAAAGTTCTGAAAGAGAGTATCCAGGCCGCTTCTGCGGCTGTATGGCTGAGGTGAAACTATAACCATGGACCATGGTGAAGTAAACCTTCAGAAGTATCCAGAAGTTGGGATCTAACTATGGTGAAATACATATAGAATTACAAATATATATATACAGTATATAAGTACATATAGTAATATGTATATATATATATGCACTTAGTTCTAAGATAGGCGAGAGCCCAGCGGATACGCTGAAGATGTCGGCGGGATTGTAAGTAGACATGTTAGATGGTGATAGATAGAGTTAAGTTCAGATCACATAGGAGTGGTTTGAGATTTGCCATCAGAAAATTGTAGGACGTCCAAATTCCTAATCTAATGACCTACACCACCTGTTACCAATGCGTTCCAAAGTCAATTGAGAGCTAGTGCCACACACACACACAAATACCAATGATGGGCTATGTGTATGTGTTTGCTGATTGTTGACATGTCATACACTGTTTGTTGGCGACATTCGCCCACGTGGTTTACCACAATCCTTCAATGATGGGCCCGACCAGTTGTAACTCAGTTATTTCACCCCACGAAACTGATATATGTGTATACAACCAATATACATAATATATATATAGATATAACCGGACTCCCAGTTTTCCTGCACAAATCTGTGAAAGTACTTTGGATAGTTTCCTTGCACAAAGTACTGTACCAATTGTTCGTGGGTACAACTTGTGTGTCTACATATTTTGACAACTCCACTCACCCGTCGTAGTACTTTACTTTTACTAGTTTCAAGGTATTGATAAACAACTCCATTTATAATATATATATATATATACAACCTCATTTGGGTTTGTCTGAAAATAGGGTATTCTGGCGTAATCATCATTCTCCCAGTCAGGTCGCTATTTTGGGGGGTATACCAACCTTCATCAGACACACCTCCAAAGCTTAATATTGTTGCTTAGTTATATCCCCATTATATGTTCAACTGCCATCAATTGCCCACATAGTTGCCAATTATTCCTTACTTAAGTCCCAGAAATCCAGATAGTGGGGTGATCCCCGGTTGATAAATCCCCATGTCCTCGGTTATTCGATAATCGATCGAGATATTTATATGATTTTATATGTATAATTATATACCGTACATATATATATATATATATTATAGATTTATATACCTCGGGGCCCCAGGTTTCCGCAAGGGGTGGGGTGGGGTGGGGCATGTTAACGTCATGTTCATGTTACGTTGATGCTACGTTGATGGGAGGGGTGGGGT
>BGPT01000164.1:327350-344562 GCA_003297045.1 Symbiodinium sp. clade C Y103 | reverse complement strand
TATGGCGAAATAGCTATTTTTGAGATTGCCATTCATGACGTCCAAAACAATCCGCGGAAACCTAGGGCCCCAAACGTATATATATATATATATATATATATACAAAACTGGGTAAGTTTCACATAGTGTTGTTATATCCCAGATTTGTATAACCCATCTTACAAGGCCCCCAGGAACCCAGTCGGACACGGTTTCCCTCCGTTGCCCCACGTCATCAGCGCCAGGGAATCACGAAGCCAGCCATTCGACGTTTGGCACGCCGCGGTGGTGTGAAACGTATCAGCGGCTTGATCTACGAGGATGGGATGAGGATATGGAGGTTTCCTAAAATAGGGGTACCCCAAATCATCCATTTTAATAGGGTTTTCCATTATAAACCATCCATTTTTGGGTACCCCCATTTTAGGAAACCCCTATATGACAATCTTATGGTGACTTAATGGTAATTTGATCATCAAACATGGGATTTAAACAACAAGAAGATAGTGGTATAGTAGGGATTCAAATGGGAATATCATGGGATATGACCCTCCGATGTCATCAAATGAGGCTAGGAAATCCCTGACCCAAATGCAGGGTTTAATGGGAACATCATCGAACTGAACGGTTGATTTCTCCATTGCCGCATTTGTTTACCGGAGGGTATATGGGGAATTGATCACCGGATATTTCCGGAGATGGATGTTAATAGGAGATGGATTACTTCAGGAAAAGAATCATGGGAATATGTTTATTTTTATGAGAAATGAAGGTGTCATTGATAAGTGATGGTTGATTTATCTTTGTAAATCAACCTATATCCTGAAGTATATGATGGAAGGGAAACCCAAGTTGTTGTGTGAAGAAGTTGAGAATTGAAACCATGGGATCGGATGATGTGTTTGTTTCTGGCCGCTAGCCCCATTGCAAACCTTGCAACGGTGTGGTTGGATCCAATGAAAGCAAAGTGAAGCCACACGTACAGTGGTGATGAAATTTATCACATGTTCATGGAATGTCAAAAAAACATCAGTGTCCCCACTGGGAAAATTCAGACAGGAGGGTGCAGCAGGATGAAACAGGGTTTCTCCAGGATTGGTTCCATGTTTTTTTCCACAATGATGGCCCCTGCTATACCTTATTGCAGTAATGGGGCTCCACAACCCAGCAAAAAACTCCAGTTCCGACCCATCCCATGAAGATCTGGATGGTGTCCAGGAGACCAGAGGTGTTCTGAAAACGTTCTTGGAGAATGTCTTGCGCGATTCGTCAGATCCTGAGCGGAGGATGGCAAAGATGGTGAGACACTCCACTGATTTGGTCAAGTCATTGGCGACAGCAATGGATTCGTGATTCAATGGACCCCCACACTTGTTGATTCTCCGTATTTAAGCATCCATTTTGGAGGGTTTCAAGATGGATCCTCCAGTTGTGTTTGTTGGTTTATAACCAACTCGCCTATCATTTGTGGGTCCCCTCATGAAAGTTCTCCCCCGTGCTGAATGTACACTAATTCCCCAAAAAGATTTATAAGGGAAAAAAATGCTAATATGTTCACAATTTTTGCAGGATGTTACTTTTTTCCATCCTGTCTTGGCAGTTGCAAAAAACCGTGGGACACGTTGAGGATTACGTACACCGAGCACGCCCGACGCAAGACCGTCACGGTCGGGGGCAGAGCGAAATGACTGCGAGGGCGATATGCTGCATGGATATGGATTGGTTGCATTTACAGTTATGGCCGTATAGCCAGTTACAACTGGCTGGAAAAAAAGAAAACTCATTTAAGTATATTTAAGTGACATATTAGTCACCTTGGTTATAGATGGTTATAGGATGTATGTCCTCCCATTTACAACTGCTAAGGGCCGGAACTGGTTTGGAAGTGACGTTTTTGTTCACCGTTCGCCAGGCCATGGACATCGTTTACGCTCTCAAGCGCCAGGGACGCACCATCTATGGATTCGGTTCATAGGCGGCAGCATGTTGGAGTGGGAAATCTGCTGGAACCATGGTGTCTACCCTCTGGTAAACTGTTACATAACTATGGGAAATCACCATTTTTAATGGGAAAATCCACTATAAATGGCAATTTTCAATAGCTATGTAAAATTACCAGAGGGTATTAGATTCTTTCTTTGTGTCTATGGATGATCTTTGTGTATGGATTCTCCCAAAAAATCACGACGGAGGGTCATCTTGCAGCCCTTTTTAACGCCCGTTGATGGGTTGTGTTTACAAGGCTCGGGGATTGATCGCATCTGATTGGATACTATATGAATTGGAAGGGACTGTGGAACCCCGCAGAAACCAACATCCAATCTCCAACAAGCATCCGAAAAGACTTGTGAACACTGAGACCCTCCAATAGAACCAACATAGCTACGGAACATGCACCATATTGATCGTTTCCTTTGGAATGGATTCTTTATGATTTTCCATAGCAATTTCAATTTAGTGGAGGGTAGTCTATGAGAATCTGATCCCGTAGGAGCTTGAGGAGGGATTGAAGATTTTTGATGAGACATCCATCGCTTCAGCAAAAGAAACAAAGCATCTTGACGTCCATATGGAGAGGTTTCCATGTCGCTTAAACTCAAAGCAATTCTAGGATATGACTTATATATGATGATAGTTATGATGTTTTATGATCCAGCTGGCCAGATTTGTTTTTTGAAAAGGGGAAACAAAATCCTAAGAATCACTTGCTGAAACAATGGCTTCGACTACGAGATGTGCTAGCCTATTGGCAAATTGGTTTCACCTACGGGTTGATCTTGTGGATAGTCGATACCCTCCAGTAATCAAACGTGGCAATGGAACATCCCAATTTATTGACAAAAAAAATGATTATAGATGATTTCCCATTTCAATGCCCATGTATGGAGGATTTCCCAGCCACGTTTGATCACCGGTGGATCTCTCCAAGATATTTGAGTCCGATCCCAACTTCCCTTGCTAGGCCCAGCTCGGCAGTGAGGTTGGCACCGAGGTGTTCTTTCCATCTTGCTGTTTTTCAGTAGCACTTGGCATCTGTCCAAGATTTATCAGAGCTGGTTCTTGTGAAATTGAGAATTGGTGCCAACCGGAGTTGATTGCCATGCCAGTTTCAAGGCATTCGTACAGTACTTTCGATTCGAGTTTCCCGAACGCCAACTGAAGAAGTTGGGTTCAAAGTTGGGGCTGCAAGCCACCCGCCACCGGCTACGCCGTGGCGACCGCTTGCCAAAAATTGCCAGGGCCAGGTGTGGATTGCCAGGTTGGATGAAAAAAAAATGGCTGAGAACGTGGCTAAGGTTGGCTGAGACTGGGGAATCCTGGCCATGTTCATCCATTTCTTTAGGCGATTGTTTGGAGATGTTTCTGATTTCTGGTTTTTATTGGACATTTAAATGGACATGACAATCGTTTTGATGAGCTCTAGGAATCTGGAAAGATTTTCTTCGAAGTCCCAAATTGTGAGATTCTGAAGAGTTTGGACCCAGAGTGGGGCCCGGCATACAACCCATCTTCAGATCTCAGGGATCTTCCCAGTGTCTCTGACAACCTCAAAGATTGTGCCTCCCGTGCGCTCATCGCAAGAGTCCGGCAGGCTTTTGGATTAGCTTGGCATGCTGGCATGTGGTCAGTCTGGTGGTCAGCAAAACAGCAGTTGAAAGGTGATTCTTTTGACACCTTCAATGAATAAGGAGTCAACTGTGCCCATACTCACTCAACTGCGTCATACATCTACATATGAAACACATATATATATATATATATTGTTATGTAAAGATATATCACTTCCTACAGCTGCAGCATTGCGGCACTGGTCCCACAAGTGCGAAAGGCGCAACCGCTGGTCGACGCAGTTGGTCATCGGATACCTGAAATTCACATGTCTTGAAGATTTTTTGAAGGGGTTCTAAAACTGATAGATATCCCTCCAAGTACCTAGAAACATGAGTGCATATATGTTGATATACCATGATATACCATGATATACCATGATATACCATGATATACCATGATGTACCCACGTATAGCCATTTTCTTGAAGGTTTACGTTTTTTTGGGTACTTGGAGGGTCTAAGTCCGCCAACTTTTTCAACTAAATAACATCAAACTTTGTTTGTTTTCGGGTGAGAATAGCCAGGTCATGTGCGGCATCTTGGCACTGTTCGGCTTGCAGGTTAGGCGTGTGTGGAACATGTGGGTGTTGAACAATTGGGTATTCACCCAACGATTTGTTGCCTCTAAGCCAACAAAGATGCAGAAATATCATGAAATACTTATATCATCTTATATCACTACTACGTGGGTTAGCTTTGTGATTGGGTGGTGCTTTCAAGTGCTCTGGACTTTGTGTCCCATGTCGCACACGAACCTGACACCAATCAACGGTTTTTGTTTTGGTAGGGTCCTGTCGAAGCCAGCCCCTTGGTTTCAAAATAACGCCTTAATTTCATTCATATAATTTCTCTATTGTGCTGAAATCAGGAGAATGGTAAACTATCTAAGGCAAAATCTAAGGCAATTTAAGGTGTTTCTGGGGGGAAGATTCAAAGTCGTAGTCCATTCAGTTCTTGATTGTTTTTTTTTTAATACTACGTGCTGCAAGGTGTATATGCATATGCTGTATCTAAATATATAATATATATTATATTCTTCCTATAAGGTGGTTGGTGATTTTGACGTGTTCACCGTTTTTGATACTGTCTGTGTGTTGGGATGATGATTCCTAACGTTTTTCCAAATTCTGACGGGGGTTGAAGATGCGAATCAGCTCGCTAGTTTCGCTCGCAGACTTTTCAAGATCGAAAGGTCCACGAAAGGTCCACCCCCCTGAATTAAGACAACAAGAATTTGGAGGTTAACCTGTAACCAGGTTAATGGGGGTTGGAACCTTGGTGACCCCTTTCATGAGGCCGTGTTGGGATAGATGGTATTCGCCAGGACGCAGGACCTCTGCGAAAGCAGGTGGTTGAGGCTGCGAAGCTCCTACGCATGGAAGCTCAGTGGCTGTCGGCGACCGCAGTGCCATATTTGTTGACGGAAATGAAGATACAGTAAAGATGCCATAGATGGAACATATGGCTTGGTTCAGCCACCAATTTTAGTTACTATAGTATGTTTGTTCGATTAATAGGTTCGCAATGTCGTATCTTGCAAGTCAGATGGTGGGACGACCTTTGAATTGTGTTTTACTTTTGGAGTAGCCAAAGACTGAATAGTGATATGGATAGTGAAATGGTTGCACCAAACAGACCATTTTGATTTATTTTAATGGGGATTTCACTTTCTGTAGCCAAGTCCAGTGGACCTCGTCCTCCTAACATTGGATGTCTTACCATGAAAATAGTGGCCCGAAACCTGCGGGAAGCAGGGCCATAGTTTTTGACCTGTTCCTTGAAGTTCCTGTTCTTGCCTTTGTAAGTTCAAGAGTACCCAGTTTTGACGAAGTGAAACATGATTTCTAAGATTTGTAGCTTCAAAGTTATTGTCACATCCACAGGCCCCAACTGGCTTGGAATAAAAATGACCATTTTTTGAGCCGAGTTCTCATTCAACAGGAAGATTCTCCATGTTTACACATATTACCGTATCTTAGTGTCTCTCTCTCTCTCTCCATCTATGTCATCATCAACAACATCAAAATCATAATATAGTAATATAGTATGATCCAGAACATCAGATTCAGCATCAATATCTTCTTGAGTGTTCAGCATGACATCATGGTCCCCGATGTCCACTGCGCGGACAAGGACACAGAGGGCCGGATTGGAGCGGAGTCTACTGTGAGGCAGCAATTGACTGCACCCATGACTCTCGAAGCATGTCAACTCAGAATCAATAAACTTCCAGTTGATCAATAAGGGTGTCGAACCAGTGACAACTTTGTTTCCTTATATAGTATAGAATTGCGAGCTCCCTTACAATGCTGCATTTCTGCACAGACTTTTCCTTTACCAAAATAAGAGTAAAACTCGCAAAGATGTTGATGCTTCACAGCTCAAAATGACCTGCATTGATGCACATGTTCACAAGCCATGTTGATTCATACCATCCATCTATCTGGACAATAACAACGTCACCGTGTCACCGTGTCGGGCTGAAATCATCCCATACTGGCCTTAGTTCAGTTTGACCGGTTCTGTCGTCAGCTGGGGTCTGATGAAAGATGATTGCCCTCGTTTCAGTTTAGGAAATCATGACAATTTATCGCGATGTATGGAATGGAAGATTTACCAATACCACGGAGCATGTGGGAATATATGGGATGTATTATAGTATTTGCTGATTCATCTCTTAGGTTCTGGGTTTGTCTTAAAATAGGGTACCCGCCGTTCCATGTTCCCTAAAGTTGCCATGACATCGTGGAAAACGAACCATTCTCAGACACACCCAAATCCTATTCTTGTTGGTAAGACCCACATGTTTGTTGGCTAAGCCCCCCAGTGTTTCTTCGTCAAATCCCGGCTATTTGTGGTGGTGTTGTTGACCGCATCGAATCGATAGCTGCCAGGGTAGCACCATCATCGCGCACGAGCGTTTGGCCATTGTGGACCCTGACAGTGGCGATCAGCCCTTGTTCAACGAGGCCCAGGAATTCAAGCTTCTTTCAGGGTGCCCTTCAAAACTACCCTCTGGTTACTTAACATAGCCAGGGAAAATCTAGCTGGGAAAATCATCCAAAATTAGCCATGGCTTCCATGGCTACGTTAAATAACCACAGGGTAATTCTTATCAGTATAACCATGGTAACCCACATAAGTTGGGATGGAAACACTATAACCATTGTTATACAACTACTATCAACTACTTAATTAGTGGAAGAGCACCCCCCAGACCCAGTTCTTGTTGAGAGATTGTTGTTGTAGAATCCAGTTTCATGTGTTTTTGATTTTCAGTACATAGACAAAATCAACGCAAATTCCTTTCCCATACGTCCCATTTGGGCCTGGTTTCGGCCATGGATTTTCCATTGAAACAATCTAAAAGCTCCATTGAGTTCAAGGATTTCCTAGCCAGCCATGTTTGATGACACCGCTAGGGCAGTTGTTGTTTTCTTGGATTTCTACGAGGCGAAGGATATCGTCCTGGGCGTCAATGGAGAAATCTACAACTACACCACTCTGCAGGATTCCTTGGAGGAGCGCCTGATGACGTTGGATGGGGATTTCTGCAGGCTCTGCATCCCAGGAACCGCAAGGGGTAACTATAACCTGTACAATCCGAATTTTATGTATCTACATATATATATATATATATTTACTTATATATATATATTGTATGTATATATATATATATACATATACTTATATATATATATATATTGTATGTATATATATATATACGTCAAAATGGTTGAACACCAGTTCAGTTTGCAGGAGTGTTTTGTCAGAGATGTGCACGAAACACTGAAAAGGTATATGCCCCCCAAAAAGCAGTAGTGAGACAAAACATTGGAAAGCAATATGGCCCCCCAAAAAAAGGGAAAACCGATATATAATAGCAACTACTGAGATGTAAATGTAAAGGACTTTGACGGGAGCTATATACATATGTATATATATATATATGTATAGGTATATATATATATTATGTATTCATTTAACCACCATGGGTTACTGATCAAAGGATTACTCATCAATGCTGTTTCTGCACATCTAGAAACTACCAAAAAATACAAAAACATACCGAAACATGCTGGAAATTTTATGTTCATTTACTTTCATTTCTGCCAAGTAAACCAACAACAAAAAAAACATTTTTCTAATGGAGAACACAGGTAAACCTAAGAATAATAATGTGGTATACAAGACTATCATGTGGTAAACCCAATAATAGCGGGATAGAGTAGGATTAACAGGAGAAGATGCATTGATAATGGAATAATAGTGGATAATCATGAATAATTATGGGATAATCATGCTTTATATGGCCGTGGGTGAGAATTATATATGTAGGAAGAAAAACTGAATCGGATAATCAACCCGTTTACATCCGTTTACCATCTCATTCTTGTCCATTCAAAAGCCACCCAGATTTTGGTGCATCCACCATGGGCCTTCAGCAAAGAGGTCACCCAAAACTTGCGAGGAGAAAGTTCCTGGCAAGCACAAGTTTTTGACGAAGAGTGATTGCGAGGCCCAGCTTCAAGCTGCCAGTTGATGCCCCCCAGTTACAAGTTGGTCTACATATTTGTATAGTATATTTTAATATGAGTATATACAACCACATAAACTATAGATATATCTAGAATTCTATAGAAGTATCTACCAGAAACTGTTGTTACTTCAATTGTAAACCAACTTCGTAATTCCGAATTGGCACGACCTTGCACTGGAATCATCGCGTCGTGCGAAATGGACGGAAGGTTCTCCTTCACCTTTATGCAGAGGCCGGGCATGTGGCAAAAAAATGGTGCAGCATATTGGATTTGTGCATTTTTGATCATTTTTGGGATGAATTTCATAGGAGGGAAAAAGGGATATCAAATCAAATATGTAGTATACTGTATATATATATGATATATGCAGTAGACCGTATGAAGCATACAGGAAGAAGCCCCCGAACAATAGATGAGTTGGTTCAGAACAGGTTTTAACTACACTACCGATTGGATTATTGGCTGAGATATCTATACTTTGGTGGTGTAGCAGAAAACAACAACAAACATATCTCAGGGTTTTCCTTTTGTTGTTGTTGATGACATTTTATGACGGTATAGCGGTGATTACATGTGTATAGATAGATAGATAGATAGATGGATGGATGGATGGATGGATAGATAGATAGATAGATAGATAGATAGACATCTCCATTGGTTGTGTAAAAACCATTGCGTACATTGGTATAATTGCCACACAATACCCCCAGCACATACCCAAGGAATGACCAAACCACAGATCTGAGCAGCCTCAAAAACTGGTTGCTTAACAGGTATCTCTAAGAAAACTCCAACAGACCCCTAAAGCATATCCGGTGCCACTTGGTGAATGAACAGATCAATGAAAGGATGGTTAATGCAAGGATATGGCTGTAAGTCAAAACCCTGGCACCCTAGGTACCCTAAAATAGTTGGAACATGGATGTTTATTCCCCCCAGTCATATGGCAGTTTCATAGGTTTTGACCCATCCCCATATGAATGAAAGGATTCCTCTGATTTGGGAGCTGCTTGTGTCTCACTCATCGAGATGTTCACCTTCAACCGACCTTCAGGATGGCATCGATTTTTTGAGCAAGAACGAGGCATAGATCTGCCCAAAAATTATCCCGGAATCGATGGATGGAAAATGGACATGAGTTTTTTTTTCTCAATAGGTACTAACGCCCAAAACAATAGAAACAGAATTTATCGCTTTGTATCTTTGTAAGATTTTTTCATGTTCGATCCTTTCGGGGTTGCTATAACCAATGGATGGCCACGAAAAATGGGGCACATGAGTCGAAAAACATGGGATGACATGAGGTTTCCTCCAACTTGTTCAGAGAAGCCCATATTGTATGTTGTTTCTTGAAGATCCCATATTCTACTGCCATTTTTTCTGGGTTGTTGGCTCCCTGTTATCACCATGCTTTGATGGAATGGCATCTGGATCTCCACAGGGTTAGGCTATCAGTCGCCAATTCAAGGAGCGTCCAATATCTGTGTACAGAAAGCTGACCATTAGTCTCCAGTTTCATCTTGCCTGGTGATAGGAATCCCCGGACTGTTCCATGGGAAAGTGATCCGTTGACAATGGATATGTGGTCATTTTATCCATTGCCAGGTTTGATTGTCAAAGGGTATGCGCGCTTCTGACAGAAAACACGGCCAGTTGAAGTTGTCGCATCTGCGCTCCAGGTGTGTGGAATGTATGCATTTGCGATTTGGGACAAGAAGAACAGCACGTGCTGCGCTGTGTGAAGCAGATCGTAAAATGGCTGTGACAAGATTGGTTCACAGCGGATGACGGGATCATCTCCCAGGTCCAGTAAAATCGGGGTCGTCAGAGAATGTTGATGGCATTTTTTTGGAGGATGATGAGGATGACGGGATCAGGGTTCCTTACTTTCCATGGTTTGTTTGGTTGTTGTTCGTCCTGATTTTGTGATTGCAAAGCCACTTTGTGCCATGCTTCGGTGGTAGGTACGTCGTGGCACGTGATCCAGTTGGAATCATTCCTTTGTACATTGGATGGCCCGGGGGGGCAAGTGGGTTGGGTTGGATTCCTTTCAGCTCCCTTTGAATCGGAGTATATCAGTGCTTGGATGTGTGTCCCTGTTGGCAAGTGGTTTGCAATCACGCTGAAACCTTGTGAGCTGTACATTATATATATAATATACACACAGACACATATAATTAAAATTGTATATCATATATCATATTATCATGCATATCCACAGCGGTTGTTGTCCATATTTCTGAATGGGATGCGCATCACACTTTCAACTAAAGTGAGCAATTTCAACAAAACAATTGATTGATGATTTGATGTTCGGGAGTTATACTATGGATTCTCATATCATCCATGTCTATGGGAATGCATTCTCATCAACCATTGTAACATATCAGAACTTGGGGATTGTCCAACAATCCCCATCTTCTAAAGGAATCTCCCATGATCATCACCGGATTTCAGAGTTTCCTGCCATTTTTCTTGGGTGATGTTCTCCGTGAACGGAGAAATGGCTTCCAGGGGATCTGATGGTTCCGTCCAAGTGGCCAGTGAGCTCAAGGCACTCCACAAGGCGCGGAAATCAGCGTAGTTGGGAGCCACGGCCTAGTGGCCTGGCCCTCCGTCCCCCTCAAAAATCGCTAAATGTCCCAATATCATCGACAGATTTACCCCATTTTCCCAGGTACTTGGAAGGTCTACTATAGGCGGTCTAGATATATCATCCGACCTGAACCAATCGGTGCTATCGCTCAAGGGGTGCAAGTGGTGCTACTGGGGTGTCGGCAACTGGCGTCGCCAGGGGGAATCCCACGGTCCCAGAAATGCGCATGGACAGGGCATAAGAGAAATTTGCCCAGAGATGCCCCAGAGATTTACTGATGACTCATCAAAACAACACTTTCCTGTAGTTGTTCATCAATTTTTCTTAAATTCAATGGAAGAGGTGGGGATTCAAATCGAGGATTCACATCCTACCAATTCCATCCAACTCCAACTCCTTTCAACAGGTGACAATTGTAAGGCTGGAAGGCATGCGTGCCTGGTGCGTTCAATGCTCGGATGAGAATTTCACAGGAGATGGTTTTCTTTCACAGCCCTCCTTGGTCGTGGCGTGACTGCTGGTTCAAGGTGCACTGATTTCCTTGTGACATGCTTTTTTTTCTTGATGCAACCGCCACCTTTTTTGGTAAAAAAATGCTAGCCCCTTTTTGCACTGCAACATCAAGGCACCAAAATCCAAAGTCTCCACCAAGACTTTTTGTTTCAAGCAAACCCGAAATCAGACGCAGTCTCTTTTTGTTTTCACGGCTTTCACGCGGCGTGGAAAGTAGTTGCGAGCTCGACGGCCCGCATATATGGCATGGTCTCTTAGCCTGTCCCTCAGTGGTCCCATCCTGGTCATGTGATGTGCAGGGCGATGAAGCCAGAATTGAAGGATCATTCAGGATACAATTTCAGGAGAAACACCATGAAACAACTATACTAATCTATACTATATATATATATTATATAAGGTACAGTATATGTTGATATTGTATAGACATGTATAGACATATTTGATTATTTGGATATGCTTGGAATTTGAAGACAGCACTGGGTTCGCCTTCAAAAAGGGTACCCAGAATCCAGTGGTCTACTATCATGACTCATGACCATTTTGGGCCATTATCACATTTCTGGATATGCGTATAGTGTATATATAAATGTAAATCCATGGTATAATATTGATTGGTTAATTGATGGGTCAAGTCCATTTTTTGATGGTTAAATCCAAATTGTCCATGGTTATCATGGTTGACCCATGTTACTTCATATTCATTTCATTTAAGTTTCGTGGTCAAATCACAATTGTTGATGGTGAAATTCGTGATTCTTTTCATGGTTGGGTCCTTAGTTTTTAATGGTGAAATCCCATCTTTGAAGTTGAAACCACATTTGGAAGGACAACTTGATTGCCTGGAGGTCTCCCAAAACCAAAATCCCGGATGTTCCCCAGGTCATTTGTCAGATGGGCAACAGCAACTGCCAGTCATGCGGAGTTGACCGAGCCTCAGCGCCAAGCCGCCCCCAGGAAGATCCCTGGAAATTGAACAGCTCGTCAATGGATGTAATGGTGGAAATATGCTGAAGTGGAACTTGATACAATTCACTGGAAACTTGATGGAACCTGGTGGGAAAACAGATGGAAACTGCTACAACTGCATTGACATTTGATGCAACTTGGTCGGAAAAATGGATGGAAATTTGTGTTTTTCTTGTTTCTTGCAACTTGACATTGGCTGGGTAAACTGAGGCTGAAGCTATTCTTGTTTCAGTGTTGGCCCTATCTGATGGACCTTTTGTTTCGTCTTTCGCCCAGGCAGACTGCGACAAAAGCGCCTCCACAGCGCCCAGTGGGGCACCCCAGAGACTTGTTGGGTCAGAGTGGGTCCGTGGATGTAAACTGATGAAGAAAACTGCTTAAATTCATCTAGTGTGGTGAACCCAATACCATGAGTCATCCCATGAACCATTAATGGGGGTCATGTTATATAGATCCTCCCAGTCATAGGGGTACAGCCAATAATAAACATCTGTTGGGGATGGTCTATTCTTGGCTTTACGAAAGAACCTTGACGGACCTGGACCCTCTAGGACCCTCAAAGTAGCCACAGGAAAGTGTCCTAACACTGGTTAAAGTATATACCGTCGGGATCAGATGCCCATGAATATCCATTCTATGTGCCTTTGTTGCAGATAAAGGTCCTCAGATGTCCTCAGTTGATTTGGATCGCTCCAAGATTGCACGGCTATGGTCCTGAATCCTGTGAAGGTATCGATCTTAAGAATTCGTACCGATGTGCGGATGGGCTCAGGGTTTTTGCATGTTTTCGAGTGTCAAGGTCTTTCATGTGTGTTTGGCCAAAAAATACCTATAGGATCCTATAGGCCCAATTTCTAGAGTACAGTAAATAGGAGAGATGATATTCCAATTCGGTTCAACTAGGGGGGGTCCATGGGAAGTAAATTCGAGTTAACTCACCAAAACTATAGCTACTAGTAAATTAATCCCAAATCTAGACACACAATCATCATCAATAATCTATATTTGGATAGCATCCATGACTATCAATCCCAATTATTAATCCCACATAGTACTAGTAAATACTGTACATTAATCCCACATGTTTCGTTCAATTTCACTGGCTTTATCTCGGAGGTTGCACCCGTTGAAGCCTCCAAGTCACTCATCGCTTGACCTGTTACTGCCAGGCCAACCGCCCGTTGACAGCCAGCAGGCACCGCATCAAACTCGGTCAGGCTGTGGTTGACATAGCTCAGCTCCACTGGCCATGTTTACCATCCCCGTCCATCTCCAATCACTCACCATTTTTATAGGTATAGTATGGTATAGTATGGTTACCATCAAAAGATTGTGGTTTATGGCATTTTATGGCATTGTTTTACCCACATTTAACCATGATGATTATCATCATTATCCTCATGATCACTTTCGATCCTTCACCCATCAAACAGCCATCCAGCCTCATTCAATGTTGGTACTTTTACGGCCTTTTACCCATTGTTTTTATACTACCCATAAATAACGCAACAACTATGTTGGGGAACAAAAACATGGTGCTTTTATGTGCTTTTTCACATGTCCACTATCATCAATAGTTTGTTTTCATCGGAACAACAGCTATAAATCATTTTTTTCTAACTGTTATCAATAGGATCCAAGATGATCAAAAGGTTTCCCCACTATTATCAATACCCTCTGGTAAACTAACATAGCGACCGGAACATCACCATTTAAGATAGGACAATCAACTATTTCTATGGCCATGTTCAATAGCAAAGTGTTGAATTACCAGAGGGTCAATTATGGGAACAAAAACTGAGGATTTTCGGTCGATTTTCTTCGAGCCCAGCTGGGAGGTCCTGTCTACGCCACCTCCATCGACTAACAGCTGGGTTGCAGCCCCAGATGATTGTTTCACTACGAAAAGTCATGGTCCAATGACCCCTGATGATTTCGGGAACCCCCGCCATCATTTATGACATGTGGGCCGTGTATTTATGACATGTGGTTGATGGCCACTTTCCCATGAAAATGGCCATGGATTGGATATAGTACTATTATCAGATCCACTTGTCAAGCATCAGTCAGTGTATTTCTTTTGGTGGACACCATTGGATGTGCTTCCCATGCTTGCCGTCATTCCTTTGGGGTTTGAACCCAAAATCATCCAAGCAGCAGCTTACCATCAGTGGTGGCCAGTTGATATAGCTGTGTGGTGGTTTTAACACTTTTCACCTTCAACCTGGGGGAACATGGACATTTCAGGATGTGTTCATTTTTCAAACAAATTACTCATCAGACTGAGTAGGTGAGAGTCTGGTCTCAGTAGTGCTCCGCACCGCACAGGATTTTACATCTTTCAGCCATACGACGCCTGTCTTGCAGACAGTGGTGTGAAGCCCAGACGGCACCGAATAATGGATTGGTTAATGGGAAAATTTACAGGAAACCATGGATTTTCCCATCAAATATAGGGGTTTCCTGTAAATTTTCCCTTAAACCAATCCAGTGATCCATGGCTTGCTGGAAAATCATCCAGCTATAGTTCGATGATTCTCCCATTTCACTGGACCCATCTGCGGGGATTTCCCAGCCATGGAGCTGAGGGTTGGGGGTCAAATTGTAAGGCCGGGATGACAGATGAATTGGTTGGCCTTGAAAGCCCCAAGGACTTGACCCAGAACCAATAATTGGAAAATCCAAATCCAGTCCAAAATTTTGGATACGAACATGATCTGGAAATAGAAATTCAATCATGCGAAATCCTCATTGGTAGCAACATGATCCACACATGTGGGAATCTTCCAGCCATGTTTGAGTACTGGGAGGATAGTTTCGCGAGGTGTTTGTTTTTCGGGCTCTGCAGAAAGTTTTTGGGCTTGGACACCATTTGATGACTTATTCTGCCCCTGCAAGTCAGGCATTGATGGCTAGCTGATATATTGCCTCCCACAAGTTTGCATCTGATGTGCTCTAGACAGCAAGGACACGCAAAATTGGAGATATTCTAGAAGGAAATGCCACTGTCACCACTGTCACGTGCTTTTGTTATTTTGTCATATTTTGTCTATTTGTTGAGAAATAGATACTGGGTGATGTTGGATGATGTTGGTGAGTATTTCCACCAGACTTCACAGGTGCTTCCATGTCTCCAGGCATATCAGCTGATATCTCCAGCCTTCAGCAAGTGTGGAGGGACCAAGGTGCAGCAGTTGCGGAAGTGGAGGCCCTGGATGCATCAAATGTATTAGAATATGGGCATGTCTTAAAATGGGTAATCCTGGTTCTTCAAAGTGACCTTGTCAACCACCAGTTTGAGGTCACTTAACACCAAAAAGGGACTTAGTCACCTCAAAAAGGTCACTTTGAAGAATAGGAATAGGGAAAAAAAATGATAAACTGTTACGGATTTGCAGGTACATTTTTTTAACCAAAACGATTCTGTATACCACATGAATATGTCGTCTATTTCATTCTATTTCGGGGAATGGGCCTTCGCCGTTTTACCACCAGGTGATTGGATTGGTATGGATTTCTAACATTCAGAGTACCCACTCTATAGTACTCTAGTGGTTTCGTGGTTTGAAACATCGTGTTTACGTCATATGTGGGATGATCCAATTTGACCAGTTGGCGGATGGAGTGTCGAAACCATCAACTGATACTCTTTTGTTTTTTTTGAAAAGGAGTTCACATGAAAGTCTAAGTCCAATGTTTTTTTGTTTTCCGAACTTATGCGGCCAGGTAGAGCTGCTGAACAGCTTCTTGCGGGCAGTTTCATCCACCTACCAAGCCAATGCCTTCCACAACTTTGCGCATGTCGGGACGCAAAAAGCTGTGCTTTGTGATAAGATCTGGCAAATGCAGGCGTTTTGGCCATAGCTTTTGGCGATTGTTCATTCTATACGTCTATATAGGTTTCAAGGTACCTGAAAATGGGGTACCCCAATGAAAGAAGACGAGACTTGAGAAGATCATGAACCACTCAAGGTGCTAGAATTTGGGTATTGCCTAGTTTGAGAGACACTCGAAAATCGGAACTTGATAAACCCTGTAGTTTTTTTTTTAATAGATGGAATTGATTCAATTGATCATTGATCATTTGGGAGGGCGTTTTTCCCCTGTGAATTAGACACATCATTTGTGAATACCCTGTATAGTCTTCTGGGACTTTGTAGGAAAAACACTGTTTCCTCTAACATAGGAAAAACACTGTTTCCTCTAACATTTCCCTTCAGCCAATCCGTTGAGTAGTACAAAAAGAATCAAAAAGAGGGAATGCTACAACCAATGAAGCCAAGATTTTAGGATCTCATGATGCCAATAAGCCAAGGGCACCACGCAGATCTCAGGCTGTTGATGTGCTCCAAGCCTTGTGCTGGCAGAGTCTCCTTCCTCAGTGGGAATGCGCTTGTTTGTGGTTGATGAAAATAAAAAAGATGCATGAAAGGCTCAAATTTTATCAAATATACCATTCTTCTAGAATACTTTGAATTGGATTTTGCTTTTTTTCTGCATCTTTAAAAAGGGATTGCCTTTTCTTGCAGTCGTCATTGTTGCCATCACTACATGCATGAGATCATCATGGGATGTCAGAGGCCCCTGCTTGACGGGCTGCTTCTTTTTGGGGACATCCCGGTTGGGACATTTTTAGAGCCCCGAAAAGTCGGGGGATTTTTCGAGGCGAGCAAATCAATTGCGACCACCTTCTGAATCCCACGCAGCAGCTGGCGATGGTCATTGCTGCAGTATCTGCCTGATGCTCAACGTCGATGCTCCAATCTGCTGGTTGATATGTGTGAAGTGTTTCTCAATGGCAGCTAAGTTCCTGCAAGTGTTTGCTTTATGAATTGCTATATATCATCGTTATTAGTTCTAAATTATTAGATATAAATAGATATATGACGGATATATAAATTGAATATAGTACCAGTAGTACCGCACAAGGCGGTGGCGGAAGTTTCAGGAATAGCAAACTATAGGAAAGGTGAGTTGCTGTGAATGATGGATGGCAGAGCGAA
>BGPT01000164.1:290040-326706 GCA_003297045.1 Symbiodinium sp. clade C Y103 | reverse complement strand
CTTCATCTCTGATCTTCTCACTTCTGACTTTTCTCACCTCTGCTTTTCAACTGTCCATATTGTCGGAAGTTTCACTTCTAAACTTCCTTCGATTATATAATCACATGTGTATATATATATATACATATATAGAGATACAAACACCTATATTCATGATATATGGCCATAAGCTAAGTAAACACTCCATCACCACAGATGGCTCCTGATTCTGCTCAATTCCCCCAATCCCATGGAATCCCAGCAAGAGCCAGGTGGATCTGGGTCATCCTGGCTTAGACAATGCCTTTCTGATAGATACGGGTGACAGGATCGCTCAATGCCTGGCACTCAGTGGAAAAAAAAAACGAACAAATGGGACTTTGACCATCAAAAACGGGAAGTTCATCAGCAAACATCGGGAATTCACCAGAAAAAATGATGACTTAATCCTGAAACAAATGGACATTTTGGCCATCAAGAATGCGGATTTGAAGACTGAAACATGGAGTTTCTACTCATATACCAGTAGCTGACGGTCCAAGAATTAGACCCCCCTGTAAGAATCAGCTAGCTTATGTAATCTTTATATACAACAATTTAAAACCATTTACGGGCAAGACTGTAGATGGCTTTGGCAAAAAATGGGGGATGCTACCCCCAGTTAATGGGAATCTTGTAGGGAAAATGATGTTCTAAACTCTAAATTGTTGGATGTATGATGCATCACTATTTTCAGAAAAGGGTGGGGACGGGGTCAAGTTCTTGTGAAATATATCCAACACGATATCACCAGAGGATATGGGAATGCTGCAAGCGCCAGATATGGCAAGAATGGTGTTCATTGAGTCATGGGATGTCGTGGACATACCAAAATGCGATGCTTTCAGATCAGTGAAAAAGCCCAGTGAAAATCTGTGGTCGCCATACTCTGGAGCTTCAGATCAATAAACACACGGGGGAATTCTACCTGAGGGTACATTGAATTACATTCAAGCTTGAGGATTGGTACAATCTGGATAGATTTTTGTCGTCACCTCTGAGGCTACAATGACTTCTCTCCATTGGAGCAACACCGGCACATCTTCGCTGTAGATGGCGTTTCTTTTGGCAACCCTGCAGCCACTTGGGGGTTGGTTTCCATATGTTTCCATAAATGGGGCTACCCCTACCCCCATTTTAGGAAACCTCCAATTGGGAACGTAACAAACTTGGACTCATAAAGTCATGGAGCATCCGCACAAATTGTCAGAAACGAATGGCCTCGGGTCGGTATCCCACGTTGTTCGCAATCTGCGCACGCCCCGTAAATTTAAAATGGAACCTGCATTTTCAGGGGTCCCCGTTTTGATGATGTTTTTGTTAATAAAAATAAATTCGTGGATATGGTCCAAATGGTGGGTTTCCTCTTTCTTAAAACCATCCCGGAAACCATCAAAAACCACCATGTTGATAGGTGGTTTGTTTGCCATCCCCAAGTGGTAGGTGTATACCTTAACCCAATCTTGGCTTCAATGAAGAAAGTGGTATACAACCTTATTAATTACAGGAGTTGGTTCATCCCATTTATAACTGTTGAGGGCCATAACTGTGGGGATTGTTTGCTCTTGGCTTTACTCCGTTAAAACCATGTTCTCACCCACTTTTGGATGCCAATTAGCCAGGAATTTGCATTGCAGCAAGCTTTTCGAGCTGCTGAAGAAGGCCTGGAACAAAAGGATTCGAAGCAAAGGCCCTAGCGCAGCAAAGGCCCTATAGCATCCTATAGCCAGTTACAAGTGGCTGAAAAAAAGCTCATTTAAGATCATGCAAGTGCTATATACAAGCTTACTTACAGGAGTTGGTTCATCCCATTTTAATCACTGTTAAGGGCCATAACTATAGGTTTCTGGACTGATACTGTAGTTTTCTGAAGTGATAATGGATCAAACATGTGATGACAACCTCTTAACATTCTAAATGCCATCTAAATACTTCCAAAGACCAACACATGACTGGGGGAGAATGATCATTACAGCAGCGTTTTTTTTTGTGCGAAGGGTATATCCCAGGGTTTTGATCCTGCGTGGCTCCAGCGCCACGTTTCGAGGACTCACTGAATGTGATGAGTCACCTGCCAGTTGAGGCAGGGGCGGCTGATGTGTTCATGGCCGGGACTGAGAAGGTCTGGCTCTATCTGAAATTGATATCTGTCACAGAGTAAAGATATGTATACCAGTAGTACCGCACAAGGCGGTGGCGGAAGTTTCAAAGATACGAAACCTATAGGAGAGGTTGGTTGCTGTGAATGATGGATGGCACAGCGAACCCACTGATGGACCGACAAGTGGTTGGAGGCAGTGCAGTGTAGTTGTGACGGAGTTGCAGTTGCAGTTGTAGTTGCAGTGGTAGTTGTTGTTGTCATGTAGTTTTAGTAGTTGTTGTTGCATATAGTGAGAGGGGAGTGGGAGCAGCAGTGGTAGTTGTGGTGGTAGTGGCAGTTGTAGCGGTAGTTGTAGTTGTTGTGGTAGTAGTTGTAATTGTAGTTCCTATATATAGTTGTAGTTGTAGCAGTCGTGGTGGCAGTTGTAGTTGTAGTTGTAGTTGTGTAGTTGGGTAGTTGTAGTTGCAGTGGTAGTGGTAATGTCGTTGTGGTTGTGGTTGTAATTGTGCTTGTTACTTGTGCTTGTACTTGTGTTGTGGTGTAGTCACATCCAAACTTCAAAAATTGGCCCGAGACCCTCTGTTTTGAACACTTTTGACTTGGAAATGTGCTTCCCGCCACAACGGCGTGCACTTTTTCGACATCAGATCATCAAAAAGTGGCCCGAGACCCCAGTTTTTAACACTTTTGACTTCCAAATGTGCTTCGCGTCACAACGCTGTGCACTTTTTCAACATCTCAACTTCCAAAAGTGCTCCAAGACCGTCAGTCTTTAACACTTCTGACTTCCAAATGTGATTCGCGCCACAACGCCGTGCACTTTTTCCACATTGCAACTTCGGTCGGGCACTGAGGTGTTTTTGGCATTTTGACTTCCACACGTGCTTCGCCGCCACAACGCCGTGCACTTTTTCGACATCTCAACTCCCAAAAGTGGTCCGAGAATGGTGGGTTTTGACACTTTTTACTTCCAAATGTGCTTCGCGCCACAATGGCGTGCACCTTTTCCCTATCTCAACTTCCAAAAGTGCTCCGAACCCAGCAGTTTTTAACACTTTTTACTTCCAAATGTGCTTCGCGCCACAATTGCGTGCACTTTTTCCACATCTCAACTTCCAAAAGTGCTCCGAACCCATCAGTTTTTAACACTGTTTACTTCCAAACGTGCTTCCCGCCACAATGGCGTGCAATTTTTCATCTCTCATCTGCCCAGATGTCTCCGCACCCGGCGCTTTAGCGAGCCTCCTTTTCGACCCTCCGGAGCCACAAAACATTGGAAAAACACAGTGTTTCGCGACTTTCCTACCTTTTGCGCGTGGACGTAGAAGTCTCTTCTGACTTTCTCCTGTCTGATCTTCTCTCTTCTGACTTTCTCCCTGTCTGAGCTTCTTCCTGTCTGTGCTTTTCCATTTGCCCATATTGTCGGAACTTTGACTGCTAAACTTCCTTCGACCAGCGTGTGAATTACATGGCACTCCTTTGTGAAATTGACCTGTAGTGGGAATCGGTAGGCTTCCAAAGTCCAAAACCATCACTAAGAGGTGAAGTTATTAGAATTGACGTCTGGTTTTCTTCAACTTGTTTCAGTTCGCTAGAGGAAGAACATAAAATATATTTAAGATTATCTAAGTATATATCTTAAGCGACATGTTCAGCAGGAAACATGCATATATATATATATATATATATATATGTACACCTAGAAAACCGTATGGACAAAATGTTTTGTACACTATGGCTTTTACCCGTAATGAACGTTTTTTTGTTCAAATGCGTATTTGGCCGTATTTGGATTTATCATGATCTATCATGTCTTATCGTCATATAAATGATAATATAGAATATGATTATATTTATATGTTTTCTCATTTCCCCCAAGCCGCTTCAAGCGCAGATCGCTTCCCTGATCATTGGATCAAACCTTTATGTAGCCAAATTTCACCGGTGCTTTCGACAGTTGATGATAACCCCCAAGAACCGACGATACCGACAATTATGGCCNTAGCCAAATTTCACCGGTGCTTTCGACAGTTGATGATAACCCCCAAGAACCGACGATACCGACAATTATGGCCCCTAGAACCGACAGGCGTCAGTAACAAATTTTTGGCAATTAGCTTTAAAACCGACAAGGTCCCAAGTTGAGATAGGGTTCCAGCTACCGAGAGCCAGCTAAAACAACCGACAGCGGGGGTCCCTGGTCCGACGAAATAGGTCAATCATACTTCTTTACCCAAATTTGGTTCTGAAACCGACAAAGTTACAAGAACCGACAGCAACCGACAAGAACCGACAATATGTGACAGGAACCGGTAGCGGCCTGTTTTCACCGTACTTCACGTGTTCACCCAGTTTTACGACGTTTTAGAGATTGTGCCAAAAATGGGTACGAATATTGCAATATACTGGGCCATACCTGACACAGCCCGTAATTTACTAGTATTTTTTCAACATGATGTTGAAAAAAAAACATAATGATAATGGTTTTTCAACATATGGGGTCAAATATGGGTAATTTATACCGAATACTGCCTGTCTTTTATCCATGGAAAATAGTCGGAACATGTTCTTGGTGGAACCGGATGCCGGCACAGGCCTGACTAGCACATGCTATTTTGTACGAACTCCGCACACTGAGCGCATCTAAACTGCATGAACTGCATGTCAGGGGAAAAAGAAAGAAGTGATCACAACCAGGCATGCCTTAAATCCATTTGGAACCCTTATGTTTTAGATCTGGCTCACCTGGCTCTTTCTATACCCGNTTTGAGATCAGGAGGGAAATCTTTCAATACAGCCGTTGCCCTCTAGATCTTGGAGCGCTGGCAGTCTCATGCTTGGCTCACGCCATATGGCTGGTGTGAGAGGTGAAAGGTCCAAGAAGGACATGGAAACTGAACTCAAGAACAGTTATGATATTTAACGCATATGTTCTACAGGTTTTTGAAAAGTGAGCGTCCAACATGTTCCATAAACTTATATGGGGTTTACCTTATTCCCCAAAAAATGCCGTGTTTGGGGAAATACCCGTAACGTACAATTTTGTTCTTAAAACCCGTATGGACAATTTTTTTTTTTGGGGTTTCCAGGTATATATATCTCTATATCTCGCCCTTTATATTTTTATATATGCTCATCTAGAATTCGTGTTCCATGTTTTTTCCCATTTGGTCTACACCTTACCCGACGTAAAATAAAGGGCCGAGTTCCTCGTTGCATTTATCACGTAGCGCAGTGCAGAAAGGACTTCCGTGAAGCGCGAAGCCTCATCATCGACGTCATCCTGCACACTGACAAATACCGCATGGGGCCCCAAAGGGGTTCCGCATAGCGGTTGGAAGCAGTTCACATCATACGTATCTATATAGAAAGGCACCATATTCCCAGTATTCCCCCAGGTAATATGATGTTATTGTATCGGAAAACCATGACATAGTTCGTTTTCAGGGAATTCAAACCACACACATTGGATACAAATGGTGATTTTATGAGATATAATGGCATGGGACATTCCATAGGGATATATCATAGGCCATAGGATATGTTTTACCCAATGTGGAAAACTGATTATCAACTTTGGTGACTTTAGTGGACAGCCCAACATTGACAGAATTTTATAGAAACTGATGATTTCAATCCAAGGTTTGGGGCGGTTCACATGGATCTTCCGAGCATTTTCTGTGTCAAGATGTTTGGCCACGGCCCCAGCTGACTTGGCGCGTCAGGTCATACGGAGGTCCTGAATGATGTGCGAGGAATTGCTCGGCAAGGCTGGATCCGGTGTCCATATTCCCTATTGAATGGGGCCAACCACATCATAGCCACATCTCCTTTAAGAATCCTTAAAGCCCATTCGAACCATCTGTGTTTTTTAAGGGAGGAAACCTGATTTGGAGATATTTGGAGTTCCGAAATGATGATGTTTCGGGTCAAATTTCTTAGCGGATCAAGTTTCGAGTGTTTTTGAGCCCTGCTTGCAAGACTGGACTTGCTCCAACTTCGAGGAAGATACCTTTTGGCAAGCAAACTAGCAATAAAAAATTCCTCATTGGATATCACTTGTTAAATTTTGTTAACCATTGATAGGTTTTTCCAATAGTTTATTACAGTAGATGATGCCTCCTCATTTTCCGTTGTTTTGGGTACAAATATTCATTTAACAAATTATGGATGATGTTACCATGATTTTCAAAGATTTTCCAATAAAAGAAGATATAAGGCTTTGGACCATGGGGTTCGTATTTTCAGCCATTTGCAGCGTCTCTTCCCAGGCTATGCACCAAAGAGTGCAGATCATTCTTCTCCGGAAGGCGCCAGAGTCCCGTGGTTTCAAGTATCATGGGAGCGCCATGAGATTGTGACCATAAATTGGGGTGGCCCCGTACCCCTTTTTGGACCCAATTGATGTCATTTTTTTTTTGGATCCCTTGAAGCATCTGAGATTGGCAGAAAACTGTCTAAAACTCTGAAGGAAAGTGTGCTTGCTTGCCCATGTTTTTTCATGTTTTTTTTTCTACAGGTGCTGTGTAGATCACATGGCTTGAAGATGTGGCCATGTGCGCAGGTGTCGAGATCCTGCAGGCGAGCTGCGTTGCATAGGATTCTGAGATACCCAGACTCTCAAATATTCATGAGAAGCGGTACTTTGCCCCAAAGTGTTGGTACTTGTTGCCATGTTCTTCCAGTTTTTTTACATGAATTGAGGGTCTAGAGGTGGTCTGATCATTTATGATACATGATACATGATTTTGTTTATGGTCGGACTGGCACCCAAGCATTTGCATTGGTCGTGCATTCTTCTTGTGTTCTTCAGATGCGGAAGCTGGTGGGGTGCACCCTGGATGGGCAGCCCCGCATCCAAACATGCAACAGCTTCTGCAGGTTCTCAATGCCCTACCAGTCGAACAGTAGCCAAAACCCCTGGTGATAGTGATTCCCATCCGCCAATCAAATGTAAATCCCGAGGTAAATGGAGGTTTAAATGGGAACATCATCTTTGAATGTGGGATTTTCCAGTGCCACGTTTGATTACTGGAGGGTGATACTCACAATCATCAATAGTTTATTTGCATTCAAGGTTCATACTGGCAGGTTAGTTTAACGCATACTGTCACCCATTTTTCAATACTATTACAAACTATTGCTAGAAAACTCGTCCAAGTGTAAAACGACTAGTACCCAGATCCTCAATTTACGCATACAACTTGGTATGTACCCCATGATTCTTGTACTTTTGCAAATTTGTATTGGTTAACTAAGGGTCAATGTATGTATATACATCCCGTTCAAACTTGTAAACAAATAGCGATATGATGCAATATGTATTTTCTGGTATGTAGTCCCATGTCATTTACACCAGTATGCAGTCCCGTATTTTCAGTAGGGTTAACTGGGTTAGTGGCTACTTGGGTATCTATCTCCCCCAAATGTAGTAAAAGCTACTCAGTGCTGAGCAGCTGATGAGGCATTGATGCGAGCGATGATGGTGTTCTCTGACCTGGCTCATCAAGCGAGGCCGAAAAAAGAGGGTTGGAGAGTCAACATGACCCTCCAATACATGAACATATAGATATGGAGCATCCACATGTTAACTGCAACTTACTGGAGGGTACTGCTGAAAGTGGTCATTTTTTGGTTTCACGACCTGGTTGCTTGTTCGCTGGTGCCGTAGTGAATATCAATTGAATCGAACATCTACGGGGATCAATCAGCAAAGTATAGCCATGATCTTCACTTTAATGATGAATGCCCTGTATCGTGTATGTACATATATAATTATATATACATAATTACATATATATATATATACACATATATATATATAATATATATATATATACATTTATATCCCACTTACCAAGTGGCAAAGACAAGAACGAGCAAGTCTTTGAACTGGGACCACCACCTAAATATGGGCTTGCCAAGCCTTGGTTTGCCATGGCTAGTGGCAAGTTACCAAGCATTTTGCGGCGTAAACTCTTGTGATGGCGGATTGATGGACTACATTGGCAGCTGTAATTCCCATACAGGAATGATACATTTACATGTATATATATATAATATGTATATATATATATATGTAATTATTTATATACACATATACTATATCTGTATATATACTGTATGTGTCCCACCTATGAAGGCCTTGTTGAGGTGGATTCTATGATATTCTATGATTAGCCATGTAAATCGACACCCAAAGATAGTTTTCGTTCAGCATCACCTGTGAAAGAGTGATGACATATCATTGAGTCTACCCCCCGAACTTGGCAGTAACTTGCTACATAAGCACATTTTACAATTGTGTTTCAAAGCTGAAACGTAAAAGTATACATATATATATATACGTATTATTTATGCGTATATTATTTATACACATCATATCATATCAGAGCTGTAGGATTTTTTTTTGCTTTCGGACGACTCTTTAAACAAAGATCAGTCGCAGCACAACAACACCAGGGCTTCTCACTAAAGCGCCAGGCCTCTACAGGCCTCAAATACCTGGGCCACGATGCTGGAACAAGAGCTGAGTCGGAAGCTGAGATTTCATTGGGTGAAGCGACTGGTGGTAGATGAAAATGATTGAACATGGCTGGATTTTCAGCTCAAAATGAGCCATGAAAGTTATACCCTGGTTGATTGGTTGATATCGGGACTTATCCTATCTAATTTAGGAAAACCATTTTCAACCAACTAGTGTAATGAGATGGGATGGGGGGTATTTTTAATGGCTCAAATTGTGATTTAAGCAAGAAACTTGGGCTGTTGTTCAAGCAACAATGGGAATATCATCGGAACATTTTAAGGAATGTAACCGACTTGCTGTGATAGGCCGGTTTTGAAATGGTTGGTATCCTTCCAAATATGCATTTGAGGTGAAAAAACAATGATGATAATAAACAATGAACATTTGAAATGTTGGTACCCTTTCTTCAGACAGACCCGAATATGGTGGAGAAGACAATACTGTACTAAAGATGAACTTGTTTGTGTTTGGGATCAAGGGATATGACAATTTTCAATAGCGGAATCAATGATTCCTAAAATTGATGTTGGGGAAGAAAGTTTGACAAGACACATGTTTTCCCGATAATTGTCCCTTCGATACCTTCATGAGAGCAAGAAGAGTATCTCAAAGATACTAGAGGTGATGTTTCATCAGCAACAAAGATACTATCGGTACTGGTGCAAGACAATAAATGGGATGTAATGTGGTACCCTTTGGTAAACTAACATAGCTATGGAAAACACCATTGCCAATAGGTAAATCAACTAATGAATGGCCATTTTCAATAGCCCGAGATTAAACAATAAACCATAAACCATAATTCGCAAGAAACAGGTGGCAGAAATCATCCCCACCTCTACTGGTTCGATAGTGGAGAGGGGCTCCAGGGATTGGTGAAACTCCCATGGCATGCCGGCTCTCGTTTGCCTCGTCTAACCCAAGGGATCCCATGGCGGGCCATGTCGACATCTGTGGCATTCTATCCTTGTGACATAAACATGGCGTGTTCAGATGTAATATTGGTAAAACAAAGCCATAATCCCATCCCCAATGACTTCCCATTTGTATTGGTGGTAGGTTCACCATTCCCAAATGGGTGGTTTACACACATACCGGCCCTTCGGTGAGGAAAAACAACACCAAGCTACCAAGCAGCCGGTTTTTCTGATTGCATTCCATACAAGGTCCCCCAGGATAGGTAAGCTGGTATATAACTTGCCTAAGTATGGCTAAGTATGGTTTGGGCATGTTTGGGCCATATGCAGTATTTATATATATATATATATATGTACATAGTTGGCTTGCCTATTTGGGAGCCTCATTGACATACCCTTTCTGGCGGGGCCAAAATGAGGTGTCCAAAATGAGCGTGAGCACGACTTGGGGCTGCAGGCACTTGTGGGGTGACGACGAGGGGGGAAACCCCGAGGGGGAAACAGCCAATTGGGTAGTGATATGGTGGATTCAACCAAACATGAGGATTTTTTTCTAGGAACAAATACCCTCTGGTAAACTAACATAGCTATTTAAAATGGCCATTTATAGTGGATTTTCCCATTAAACATTGTTTATGTTAGTTTACCAGAGGGTAGGGATTTCTTTGTTTTTTTTTTTGCAAAACCAAGATTGCACTTTGCATGGAGAAGTGTATGATCGAGCTGTTGAATTAGGGGTACCAAATTTTCAGACAAACTCATGTTGAAGAAAACTATCTTTGCGGGGCCGTCGTTTGATGTTAGCTTGGACTCCCAAGATGAACTATGGATGAAACACTTACACAGTTAATAATTTGTGACAAGTGATTGTATCTTAAACATATTGAATGTATCCAAAAAAATGAGGGATACCCACACCGAGAGATTTTCGACCCAATCAGACCATGCAATGTGAGACTTTGGTGAAAACAGCCTGCATAGTGGGACACGCCCAGAGGCTCCTTAGTGGCAAGTTTCTTTCCACACAAGCATAGAACACCTATTTACCGCTTTCTTGGAAGGTAAAACCTGCATCCTATGGCTCATTTCACATTCTAAATAAGGGCCATTTCGAGGTTTTCCCCTCCTAGCTTGACAGCCACAGTTGCTTCACCTGTGTCTGAATCCCGCATGCTCCATGGTGCGCCTACATCTGGGCCATTCTTGGGCTGTTGGTAAACCATGGAGCATCATGGAGCATCAATGTCAATGGGAAAGCCTCCAGATCTTGGTCACCCATCAGTTGGCCCATCTTTTAAACAGATTAAACCAGATAAGTCACCACGACTCCAGGTGCTTCCGTTGAACCGGTGGAAGCTTGGGGACCCAGGGACCCTTGGGGCCACCTTCGGGCGGCACCAGTTCAAAACATGGGGATGTGAACCATAAACAGTGGCGATTTATGGCGATTTAACCATGACAAATGGTGATTTTGCGTGCAAAACCTTGCAATCTTGTGCAATCTTATGGGATATTCTTCGGTCGAAACTCTGATACAATCCAATGTAGGTATGGATCATAGATAATTGAAGTCAGAGACGTGGAGGTCTCTTTTTCAGTGTACCATGCACGCTGAGAAGGGTACACCTTTGGAAATTGCAATTTCCAACAGGAACATGATTTACAGTACCATTTTTGCGCATAACATTTCAACTGCTTACTGAAGAAGGGTGCAGTAGTTGATTCCAAGAACATGTTCTTGTTTTGTGCTTTCTTGAATAGTTCCTTTCTTTTCAGTCCGATTTTCGGATTGTTTACCCAATTGACTCATATTGTGAATGGGTTCAAACCAGAATGTAGTGTGGTTGATATCCCGCTTATCTATCCTTACTACCTACTATCCCACTTAGATCCCACTTAGACCCCAGTTTTAGGTCCTGAAAAAACCGTCATGACCCATGTTGATGCTCCCAAACAAGTGAGTAACTGGATACCTACCCAGTGATACCTCCAATATCATTGGTTTATTGAGCTATCAAAGGGGTTAAACATCACTATGGATGATCAACATCCTTGTATAAATTAGAGAATAACCTCAATAATTTAGTATTTTCAGTAATTAGTACTGTACTCTCCGGTAATCAAGCATAGCAATCAAAAATACCCTATAAATGGAGGTTTTGATTTGAAATCTCTTATAAATGGAGGATGTTCAATTGCCATATTTGATTGCCGGAGGGTAAGTACAATGTCCCCAAGATAGCTCAGTTGGTCTATAACTGCAACAACTAGAGTTTACCGGTTTATGGATATTGATGCTGGATAAAACTAATTATAATATATTATAATTCATAGTTAGACGGAACTATAAACCAACCTATACCTGAGGGGCCCCACCTTGTATGATTTGTGTAGTTTTCACCATGGTGAAAACAGCACGGCAGCCCGCCCAATGGGGATGCCAAAAAGGCCGTCACGCAGCGACTTGCAGCTCCACCTTGCGCTCAGTAGATCTGGGTGCGCGGGCTGAGGGGAGCCCCTGGAGTTGCCATGGGATGAAGCTGAAGCTCGTACATTCAAGTACCTTTTTTAATTTAACATGGCTATGAAAAATCAGCATTGTACTATTTTCACTAGGTACATCTTCAATTTACCTGGTCCATTTTCCATAGTTATGTGTGGTTACCAGAGGGTATATTTTTTTGTTCATCCTACAGTATGGTTCAAGATCAGGAAGAACCTCACTTAAATGGATGGTGAACTTGTAAGGACCACTAATTTTGTGGGTTCATTCATACCCCTTTTTTGAGCAACAGCCACGTGTGCATCCCAGAGACAGTTGGATGTGCATCCCAAAATGGGTCGAGGGATGAATGTTGACGAAAACCAAACCGTTTTAGTGCATCACCTTTTTTGTCTTGACACAGACATCTCTAGATAAAGTTGATACATCTTGATACCAGGAGTTCTCAGTTCATTCAAGACTTTGCAGAATTTTGGAGTCATACCCACAATGTGGGCCCCCGAAATAGGTAAATTCATGTCAATTGGTTTAGTTTATAAGTAGGCTAAGTGTTGTTTATGTTTGTTTATGGTACACCTATCCAAATATATTTAGTGTTGGATGGATTAACATAAACCAACTTCCATATCTCATTTGTCCCTGGATATTTTGTGATATTTTCGGGTATTCCAAACGTGTCCAGAGTCAAATGATTTTTAATTGTTCTTACATGTCTTACCCTCTGGTTATTTAACATAGCCATAGAAAATCCCCTATAAATGGAGGTTTTAATGGGAAAATCATCCAAAATTAGCAATTTTCCATGGCTATGTTGAATAACCACAGGGTATTACATGTTTCGTCCCGCGGCCTTGATGTGACAAGGCCTTTGCTGGGAGCTTTGCTGCACATTTTTCCCGCCTTGGCCGCGGCATCTTGGCAGAAGGAAACCCAAAATGCCGGAACTGTTCAGGGCCAAAGTGGCAAACTAAATGTAGATATACAAAGATAATAGGCTTTAGTTCAATATAATATCATATAATACAAAGGTATAAATTAAAACTGATTGTTGATACTTACAGGACCAAGTGTATATAGTCAAGTCGCCATATATCTTGACTCGACCTTACTATACGTAATACATATTTCAGGCCAGATGTTTGGGTGGCATGAAGGTTCCTGTTTGACATTATTTAACCGGCATTGCATTGGACTAGATGGATACAAATGGGATATAGAGCCAATATGTTCACTGGATAAGCCGACTGGTGAATGCAGCTGCTGAAAATGCGGGTTATAAAAGTCAGCCAGGGTTTGTACCATCCCCCTGCGCATCAAACTTTTGATCATGGTTGATCTCTTTTCATTAGAACACCTTCCAGTAAGGTTTTGGAGGTTTTGGACATCTCAGAGCCCACTAGGGATAATGTCAACCATTTCCATCGGGGGTTCCCACGATAAGAATATGTCCCTTTACAAATGGTAACCCCCCCAATCCGTCAGTTAGGGGTTGATTAATCTGGTGTTGATGTTAATGAACATCAGTTTTAATAGTCTCCAAGAGCTAGATTTGCTTGTCCATGAACTTCCTGACTATTTTTGTTCATGGTCGGGGTATTCTTCCCATCCAAAAAAGTCGGTATGTGGAATCAGCAGAAGATGATCCTCTCAAGACTCAACGCAGCTTGCACAGCTTAAACCACCGGGTAAGCCTTGGTTGTTTAGTGTACTGATCCATGTTCTTGCGATAAGTGGGCGAGTTCCTACCGTCTTAAACATATGTAAACTAAATAGAATGTATATATATATATAATTATGTATATATATATATATATATATAATTATATATATTTATATATACATTATCATATATATATATAGGCATGGCATGTCTAGATATGTCCTTGTTTGGCCATGAAAATAATGGTGTGTACTGTCCACGACCCAGAAAGAACACGTGCCTTGATGGGTTCCTGAGGCATCCGAGAAGCTGGCAGACAATGCTCGAAGCGGGTATGCCCCGGATTTTTGGGACGGGCCCAGGTTTTTTGCGGCCGGTGATATGTTGTGGGGGGCCATGTGGGGAAATGAGGTCTTGAAAAACCACGGTTGAAGAAACCATGTGTCCAATTTTTCAGTTTCTATGAGTATGGCAGTATGGCTCAGAAGCATTTTTTGACCACCAAATGGATGGTTTATGATAGAAATGACAGCTATTTTTGTGGCTTTTTTGGCACCCCAAAGACTTGAGCAATACCCAAATCAGCCAGAGATTTTCTGGGAGGTGAACATCCCCCAGATCCGTCATTCGGCTTTTGGGATCCCAAAATTACAGTAATACATCCATAGTATGATACCATATGATACCTAAAACTCCAATTTTTTGGAAACACCCCAATTTCCCAGTCAGCTATCAAAATTCTGAGAAGTGCCATACCGTAGTATGTTTCTGAGGCTGGTCACATGACTGTGTTGCACAGGAGGAGGTGCCTTCGGGCTGGGTTTTACCAGTTTGACGTCCGTTGGAGTCGAAGAAAATGTCCTTGTTCTGAGACCCGTCTTCTCAGTACCTCTTTGCAAAAGTGAACAAAAACAAATCAATTATTGGATAAATGCTACATGGAGATGAGGAAGATGGATAAAGATTGGGAACTTGAGAGAAAGAAGTATCCTTTCAGACTTCCAGCTCTCCAATTTCTTTTGTTCCTAGTGCAAATACAGTATTTAATTATCCGTCGAGTTGCATAGAAGATCAGGTCATACTTCACATGCTACATTACATGCACAATATGATAAGGATTTACATATACATATCATCTATTCATATCTATATATATATATACATATATTATATATTGAAACTTAAATGACACTATGTGATTATATGATGTTATATGCGTATAAAGTTCTCTGTGTATAGCATCATGGTTTATCTGCGTGAATGGGCCCTTTCTTTATAGCTGTGCACCTGGCTGAATTGTAATGACCTGTTTCAACTCGTCCCCGCAAGTTAATTGCTGTGATGGACTATCAGCCAATCCCATACGGGTGTGTCTGAAAATGAGGTACGCCCCCAATGAAATGGCCATTGTTCCTGGGGAAAATGGTGATAAACCATCAAGTGTTGATAATGTTTCCACCATCAAATCAAAACATATCAAACCATATTTTTTTGATTTTTTTTGGGGGTACCATTGCAAAATGGTTTGTACATGTTTGTACCCTATCTTCAGCCAAAGCTTTATCCAGTGTTCCGGGTATGTTTAGGGAAGCCTGGCCTGAAGCAGGTGGAAGGGAAGCCTCAGACCGATGGTCGAGCGAAAAAGTTCCTGGCCATGACAGGGGCGCGACACGGGCACAAGGCGTTTGAAACGGTCATCCAATCAGCAATCCAGAGCAACACCCAAAAAGATAGACAAGTCAAACCCTACTAAAATCGCTACGATGGGGATAAACATTGATAAAGAACTTGCTGTTTTATTCCCTTTTGGGGGCCCGTACTTGTTTTCATACATGAAACATATGTATATGTATATATGTATGCCAATCTGTTCCTCCCATATTTAAGTACCACCCCAGAAACCTTTGTTTGGGTATTGGATCTAAGCCCTTATCGGGAGTATTTCCTTTTTGTGAATATTGGTAGATTTACTGTATATATGATTGTATATATATATATATATAACTAGATACATATGTCCATATGTATGGGGAACGACGCCAAGGTCACTTCTTAAAATGAGGCCTTGTTTTTAAGTTGGGCCAGATGCAGTCGCTCGTGGCTGTTGTAACATGTTGTAACGGTGGCTGATGTGGTTGTAGATATTGGTCCGCAGTAACAATACTAAAACAATTAGCTGAGCTCTTGTGGACCCACTGGTTTCACATTTCAAATGTGTATTTGTTGAGGTTGGGGTGCCCAACTGTGAGAAGACAAAGCACCTTGAGCTGCTTTCACTTCCAGCCCTATTTTTCCAGCAAATTAGCCCACAATTTTGGTGGTTTGGCTTGGTGTGACCTTGGTCCGCGTCTACGATCATCACCAAGGATAGAAAGTCTGCTGGACCCAGCGTTTTCACCTCAGTGCTTGAACGATGTCGGCGACGATGTCAGCTTTTGCCCGTAAAATGATCGGCAACAAAAATCCCAAGAATGGGCAATTGACATCAATTGACTGTCCCCAAACAGGGCCGCCCCATCAGATGTTTATCCAAATCATCCCGAAACCCGGGGTCTGCGCAGAGGCGCCCTGCCCCTGCGCCAGTGTCGGAGCCAAAACAAGGCCCACTGGGTCGAGCAGTTGGGCTGGGAGGGTGGCCTCATCCCCACGTCAGTGGAATGCTTGGCGATATAGATATATATATATATATATTATATATATATAGGGGTTTCCAGGGTAGTGAAGTATTATGACCCATCTAGAAACATGACACATCATGACACATTTTCAGGGACTATGCTGTTTGGAAGGATGGGTATATAAGTAGATGGTCAAAGAGTCGAATTCACCTGGAAATAAAACAGTATCAGTGGGTAGACCAATGGCTCCAACCCTTAGTATCCTTAGTCGTTGCAATGGGTTGCAGCCCACTTCAAAATTGCTAAGTGGATTGTGCTCCTTACATAGGAGTGTCAAGCAACCGGTCTCCAAGAGTTTTGCCTGTTTTGCCCTGGTTTCAACCCAAAGCCCCACGGTCCATTCGCGATTTTGAACAGGGCACGACCGTTTTGGGTATTTGGGTGCGGCTCGACCTTACACGGGGAGGCAGGAAGCAGATCCGATGGGATCGGGCGGGCTTGGTGGATACATTTTATAACTGCAAGTCAACTACCACCACAAGCACTCACCTTGGTTAAAACATATCCCATAATGTTATCCCCATTATAGTCCACAACATGTATATGTGTGTATATACATAAAGATACACACACACACATACAAGACATGACATGACATGACATGACATGACATGACATGACAGGACAGGACAGGACAGGACAGGACAGGACAGACGTACGTACGTACGTACGTACGTACGTACATATCCTATGAATTCCCATGAAATCCCAGGAAATTCCAGGAAAACCTTCATTTTCTGTGTCATCCCCAACACGCAAAACGCACGTCGCAGCTGCCATGTCCAGGCAGCAGAGACTGACGACCTCGACCATCGCCAGCACCTTGAGCTCCAACAGTCCTCCAGCGTACCATGGCCGCAGCGTTGACCACGGCGTGGTGATGTGTTCATGGAGCTGGCAGTGAGAATTCAGGATGTGTATATATGTATGTGAGTACATATTATAAAATATTATATATATATATAGTTATAGACAATTATATATATAATTATATATTATATATATGTAAAATAGCATGACCATTATATTTTGCATGGGACATAGATGATTTGTCCGGTTGCTGTGGGTTGCTCTATGATTTTCCACCGCCAATGTTGTTTTTCCTGGATAGATTTTCAGTCAACTAAGCTAACGTTTTCCATGACCATTCTGTGTTTGCGGTCTACAAAACTCAATAGTAAACCTTAAACCATCCCCAATTTTACCAAAAATGGGTTGTATCAACCATCAAAATATGGGTGGTTGATACTTGCTTCACTAACATTACAACGAACTGCACACTGGGGATGGTAAACTCCCAGACTTGGTTGAATGGTTTTATCATCCACTGGGTCAACACCTCTATGTAATGATAAAACGTTGAAAAACTTTGGTTTCCTCTTAAACAGTCCCTTGAATCAATCCACTAACCATTGAAACTTTTAAACTGTGATTCTTAAAAAAATCAGTGGCCATTTCAGGAACCTTAGATTGCCAGTACCTCCAGTTTAGGTATACCTGAAATGGCCTTTTACAGAAACATGTCCTCAAGATCAATGGATCAATCCATTGATTCGGATCCCCGTCGGAAGGAGCGATCCACCGTGCCAGGTCCACGGTTTCCACGGAGCCTGCGACCAGTATGTTGTGACTCGCCCAGCTGTCACTGTATGGGATTTCAGGCCACAGTTCAGATTTTTTGCCAAAAAAAAACGAGAACTGCCGAGACTTGACCCTCCAAATACATAAAAAAAAATGGGATCATATACAGTACCTATCATTTTGGGATTCTTCTCAATGTTCATGGGTACTTGAGGGTCTAAGTAGTTCTGTTTGATGAATTAAAATTTGGCTTGTGACCTCACGACGACCTAGCCTAGCCTGAAAGGATGGGTGGCTGGAATCATCATTCAGTCAGATGACATGGTAGGGGTTATTTCACCCTGCCACTTCCCATCCCAAATATCAGCAGAACGAACTATGTTTGGGGGCGTAGTCACAACTGAAGCATGTGGGTAATGGCGGCTGTTCACATCCCAACCCGGTGACAACATGTCGGATTTTGACCCATACCCTGCCCCCGTTGCAGATTTTTGTTCGCTTTGTTTTGACCATTTGGTGCCCAAGAGAGTCACTACAAAACTAACATGAGAGGCCTCAAAAGAAAGAATTTGGAAGATGATGTTCTATATGCTTTAATTCTTGGGAACAGCAAAGTGTTCCATTTTTGCCTTCCATGTTAGAATTCCTGTGGTCGGATTTTCGACTTGGATCCGCTCTTCCCGGTGTGGCACCATTGTTTGTGCCGCCGCTCAGGAATGGCAATAGGCCACCTCCTCCTTTAGTCAGAGAGGCGGGGAACACATTCGCCAGAGTGACAGAGGAAAAATAAGACGCGAAGGTCTTCCGATGAGTTTGGTATTGAATGTTTTTGAATGCTTTGTTTTTTTTTTGAGGAAACCAAGGATGAAATATGTTTGAGCCAGGATTGGTCAGTCTTATTGGTGTCTTTTCTAGGGAATGTTCGGACGGATTCTGAGATCATCTCCCCATCGACCGCTCCGCTGCATGCAGGTGCGACGGTGGCAAGAAGGAAGAGGTCAGGTGATGCAGGGCAACAAGGCGGGGAAGCACAGCTGCGCTGCAGTTCCATTTACCCTCTGGTAGTCAGCTAAAAGTGGCTGGAAATTCCATCATTTATAAAGGATTCTCCTGGCTAGAATCCTCCATAATCCCTCATCCCTCATTTATAGGGGATTTTCCATTGCCACGTTTGATCGCCGGAGGTTAATAAGTTGCTTTGTCATATTTGTTACCATACTTGAAGGGGCCCCTATAGCAGTTATACCCCAACTTATGGAGGTTATTTCACCATATAAATATACATATTAATTAATTATATATAATCATTTCACCTAAAGAAAAAAACAACATGTTGAGATAGCCATTGGTAGATTATAGAGGATAGTTACATAAACACCAATAAGCTGGTGTAATTATGTCATTGAATCAGGCTGACTAGGCAGACCAAGAATTATAGGAATCGGTAGCGACAAGCAAGCATTATTGTATACCCCAACAGTTCTAATAATTTTCACCTGATTGAATAGCAATTGGAAGATCATTGAAGGGCTCCCAGGCGGCAATGAAACGGGTGAAGTGCAAGACGGGGAAGCCACCAACATGGCCATCAACATTTACCCCTTAAAATGGCCCAGATGTGGCCAAAGAACAGTAAATTCACATAAATGTACCATCAGTATGGCAATCAAAAACATAGAAAGTTGCCTGTTTGTAGATGATTTAGCTGCCAAAAAACATTGTTTCCGGTGGATGTTTCAAGAAGTCAACCCAAGACGACTTCGCGACGTCTCGCGAGGACCTCGCGGAATCGCCTGGCTCTGAGTGAAAATCATTACCTTGGAATGTTCAAGGTACTTCTACCCAGTGTTTTTTTTTGAAAAAATGTAATTTGGAGGATTTTGGTAACTTACATGTACTTACAGTTTTTTGTGTTGGCACTTTGAATGTCTTGAGTCTAGATAGTGGAATTAGATTTGCTACAGTAGTCAATAATGAACAGGTATACTGTATACTGACTCAGACTCATCATCAGTCCATCGGTGGCTTTCCTGGCTTAGGACCAGCAAAGGAAGAGAGTTGGTCTTGCTGTGGCGCTTACTTGTTTGCTGCCAGCCATGCCCGACTGATGTAATGGCCTTCGTTCCCCTTGAAGTAGGATGTTTGCTTTCGCAAACGAGCGATTTGTCCTGGAACAAAAAAGTTACATTTACACATATAATACACAAAAATATGAACTCAAACGAAATGTTTGCTGGTTGAACCCGTTTCTGTTTTCAATCCCAGCATGAAGAGAGCTCGATTCCGTGCAAAAATATCGCTGTGTTTCGGTTGAAGCCGGCAACCAATACTGTAGGCCCTGAGAAAACTGATGCCATACCTACTACCCTCCGGTAATCAAACGTGGCAATTGGAAATCCCCTATAAATGGAGGTTTTAATGGGAAAATCATCTATAAATGGTGGATTTTGGACTGAGGGTATATTCTATGATCCCGAAGTCTGTGCTAGAATTTTGGACTGAGTTTCCAGCTGCGGTTGCGCAGCTACCTGGCGACATCTAGCATCGGAGAGCCAGCCATTTTTTGATCCATTTACTGCTGATAGGCATTTTCAGATTATCTGATCGCTGAAAACTAGAATTTCCTATTGCCATGTTCAACTACCAAAGGGTGTTAGAGGATCACTGTACTTATCTGTATATATTGAACTGTGATCATGATGCCCACCCATCCACTCGTCCGCTCGTCCAAAATAGCCCGTTGCCAGGTATGTGCTTTCCGACCCTGATGGTAGGGGCCCGTCATGAGCATAGCTTTTGGATCAGATGACCAATGGCCAGATTTTATAGGGGTCTTTGCTCCACTTGCCTCCGGTGAACGTTTAGAATCGCTGAATATCGCCACTTCCAAAATGTTCAGTACCGTGGCAGTGAAGGGGCTGCCAAGTGATCCTGCTTCGAAATTTCAGTGGCCAATTCGAATCAACCTAAACTGGCCAGTGGGTAGTGGGTAGCGTAGCAACCAACTCAAGCCACGAGTCTGGTCATATCCAGATCCGTACAATCCAATCCAAAGCCCTTCAAATTGGGGCTCCACTTGAAATATCCTCCGGTAATCAAACGTTGCAATGGAAAATCCTCGTTTGCATAGTTGATTTTTTCCCATTAAACCTCCATTCTATATAGAATTTTCCAGACGGCCACGGTTCATTGCCGGAGGGTATAGTGCGTGTCCCATCTAATCCAGCGTCACTGAGGCCCATTTCATATCGCTGGGTGGACAGGAACAGTGCTACCCTTGAAGAGTCGTCCGCTGGAAGCTCAGAATTTCGTCGAGTTGTAGTGGATTTGCAGGAACCCATAGGAACCCCCAATGAGATTTAGCATGTTGTAAAGTCATGTGACAAATCAAAGTCCAAACCGGCTCAGACCTTTTCTGAATCGTTTTTTGGAGGTGAGTGCTCTGACCTGAGCCATGCTTTTTTTTGGCTAGATGATGATATTTCACCAACCTAGAATAAGTTGATCTTGGGGTGTTTCCCTTCACCAAACATCCTATACATTCATGTCGCGGTGATGTCACTATATTTCATCCACACATCCTTGTATTTTACTCCAAAATGTTGGCACTTGGGCTTTAAGATGAGATAATTTACAATTTTGTGGGTACTACAAGGACCTGGATGTGTATCATGTTATATGTTGGTCAGTGTGAAACTTTAAGGATTCACTGAAAATTATGAGGGAATACGGCGGTCCAGATGGATATTTGGTTCTTTGGAGTATTCAGAACTACCATGTTCTGGTTGATGCTTTCATCACTGGGAAAAAATCTACAGGACAGCTTTTCTTTTCCGGTTTTCCCATGAAATACAGAGCTTTTCTGCACATTTTCTCTTCATTGTTGGGATTTCACGGACTGTTTGCTTTCTCTATCTGCCATCCCAAATTTGGGCTAATTCTTGGGTTGCCCCCATTGGGTTTGTTTGCGAGAACCTGAAATATTTAGTGGTTAGATATGATGTCCCTAACTTTGATTAATTAGATGGTCGTCATAACTTGGGTGTACACCTCAGTTTCAGGAAAACCACAGATTTAAATATTCCGGCTATAGAATATATATATATATATGTATAAATACTGTATATATATATATATATATGTATCCGATCATATATCCGAATTCCCATGATATATTCCCATTTTCTCCCCAACTACCCACGAAAACTTGCTATCGCATGCTATCCCACTACTTGGAGGATCATCCCACTTAGCACTTGATTGTTGTGGTCATGGTGGTGATTTGTGCTCCGAAGGTTTCGGGTCACACCACGAACACAACTTTCGCAGATACGAAACTCCTGCGGGGATCCTCCAAGCGGTAATCCATCCATTCCGTCTTGCACATCCCACCATGTCATCATGGGAATTGGTCATCATCTTGATTCGATTCAACCAACCCCCTTTTTTTGGTGACCCCCGAAAAGATCGTCAAGATTCACCCGGTTGTTGGTGGTTGTTGGTGGTTAACGTAAGCCCTTAATTAGCTTTCATTATATCCCATCATATAGTCCATCACATAATATCCGATTAGATACGCCCATCATATCCTATTCGTGTTTGTTGGTTGAAACCCAAGCAACTCGTAATGGTCCACCGCAGTACTCGCAGGCGGCAGATTCGGCGGTGGAACGAGGTCAAAGGGCTGCAAGTGACGATGTGCCCTGGCCCAAAATGATGGTGGTACCTTCTGGTAAACTAACATAACTATGTAAAATCACCATTTTTAATGGGAAAATCAACTATAAATGGTCATTTTCAATAGCTATGTTAGTTTACCAGAGGGTACCCTTCTGGACTCCAGGCTACCACTGTTGCTTCATGATGATTTCACTCTCACGTATCCATCAACGTTTTTTGTGATTTCAGTATCAATGTGCATGTTCGGGAGCTGGATTTGGTGTGATATTTGGCCATGCTAGGGTCGATCTTAAGTCTTAAGTTTATAGGGGGTGTACATCCATAAGAATGCAGTAAAAATCAGGTGATTCCACCACAATATATGTGCCACGGTCAAAACATTGTTTGCTTTCCCACAAGAGGGGATGGTCATCAAACCACTAGTAGGGGTTTTATTTTACTCTTTGTCATGAATCTTTCATGATGGCGGGTTGACTATATCTCTACTGTATATATTTCATTTTTTGACCATGGCACATGCATGAATATATGGCTATAAGTCATAGCTGGGATTCATGGATGTTCATCCCACTAAAATAGATAAATTCATCACCCCCATATGTCTATGTTGATATGTTTCAACAAATAGGTGGATTTGCACCCGATATCTCGTGGCATGTTGGCATTTCCCTGCCCCCAAGAGATAAGTAAGTTGGCAAACATAACGATGTGAACCATTTAGTCTATGATGGATGATGGATTATATATGATTATACATATCATATATCATGTATATGTATACATCTTGTGCACATACAGCAAAATTAATGCATATCTAGTGTAATTATAGATGTATGTATATACGCTTAAATGCTGGTATAGGCACACATGAACTTGAAACAAGTTTTTGGAAACCAGTTTTGTATGGTTTGTTGTTTGATGCACTTCAAACCAGGTGTGTATGTACTCATGTACATCTTTGGGTGGTAAGGACTACCAATATGTGTATATATATATATTATACTATATATATACACACATACAGAAGTGGCGGGCTCCATCTTGTGGTGGCATTCAGGTGTTTTTGGAGAGCAGAAAAAGGAGAGGCAGCCAAGTGGCATCAGGCTCGATGGTGTCAAGTAGGCCATGCCATGGTCAAGTTCGTTGAATTTGATTAAGCCATTCATTGGAGGAGTGTCATCAATCCTGTTTAAGGGCATTCTGATGCCCATTGTCAAGAATCCTGAATGATGCTGGCATGACCATACGACATATGATATTCCATGTGTTGACTAAGATACATGTGTTGGTATTAAGATACCAACTTTGAAGGGGGGCGTGTCTTGGCGTGTCCATGATCTCGTGCGGGCCCTGCTTGGGGCCATCCTTCTGACCGCCTAGCTTTGTGGCTTGGTTTTCTCCGATGGGTAGATCAAAGTCCCAAAACAAAAACAAGAATCAGATGCTTCTAACATGCTTGAAAGCAGATGGTTTCACCCTCATGAACTTGATGCATCTACCAGAAACCCAACAGCTTTTGGAGTTTCACAACATCAAAAAGTCGCCCCACCCGAACCTGAGTCCCGCCGCCAGTCACTTCGTCTCCTGCGGTTTTTCATTCACATCGATCAGCCGATGCAGTGCGGGAACCCATGCTGCGGGCCCATGTGGAAATGTTTGCTTTTAGGCAACCAACACATGGGGATACAATGGGAATATGTCCCCTTCGGTGTCATCAAACGTGGCAATCGAAAATCCCTTGCAAATGGAGGTCTCTAGCTTGGAAAATCATCTGTAAATAGGTGATTTTCCATTGCCAGGTTTGATTAGCCGGAACATATCACCAACAATATCAAATAGACAAATATGATCGGTTTGAATGATTTATGGCTTATTTACCTCCAAAGTATGGCTATGCTTAATGGTGGAAGCGAGATTCTGAGGTTCCAATCCTTTGGAATAGGGTGTTCCCTATGTTCAGACAAACCCAAATTTGCTCAGGGTGCTTTCCAATACCCTCTCTGGATACAGTCTCAGTAACCTCGAGTGAAGACCTATATAAAATGAAAATGCATATGTCATATGTCTGTATATATTATACACATGTCATGTTTGGTGTCTCCGCAAGATTTGGAAAAGTGAATGACAGGCTGTTGAATTTTGGTGATGATACACACTCTTTTGAATCTTGTTGGCGGTTGCCATTTACCATCATTTACCCTTTGCCAATCAAACCTGAAACATGGCGAGAGAAAGATTCTCATGCTATCCGTGGTTTTCTCCTGATTTTGTTTACCGAATATTTGACTATCTTTGGTGATGAACTTCCCATCACTCTCCGTCCATGACAGACAAATTGTAACCCCCAGCTTGAAATTGTTGCAGTCAGGGAGAACAAGATTAAATCATATCATATCCGACAACTACTTCGCAGCTGCAAGAACAGTACTCAGGACTTTTTTTTGGCTGGCAGATGGGAAGTGGTGTTACACAGAGAGTCTAAGGTGTTACACGGGATGGTTTGTGTAAAACTCTCCATGACAACCGGTGGTTTGGGACATCCCAAGACATCCTGAGTGGGCAAGACTGACCCTAAAATCTTGAGCTCCCTGGTGACCTTACCGTAAAAAAATTGTGATTGAAAAGGTCATCTTTTTGAAGAACCAGGTTTCATGTGGGTAAAACAATGCCATAAACCATCCCCTTCACCATTTTTATAGGTGGTATAAACCATTTCCAAAATGGATAGTATTATCCATCCCCTAAATCACCATTTCCAGTAGGTGGTATAATAATATGTGGTTTATTATTGTTTGACCCACAGCAACTGTATTTTACCTCCCCGATGGTTTTTCAGATGTCCGGCCTCTGGGGATTCCGAGACACGCAGGTTGTCACAACGGTGGAGCCCTCTCGATTTGACGACGTCTTGTCGTCCCTTCTGCATGGAAATATGGCGACCCGGCACTGGAATGATGTTAGGAATCATCCCCAAATGGCCCGAAATTGCAGCCATTTTCAGGGTGGTTTCTCCGAATTTGCTCAGATTGATGAGTTTTCCTGTTTTATCCTAGTTGGACCAAACATGGGCTCAACTGAGCAGCCGAACAATGATGCCGACTGGAGACGCCAGGATGGAGGCAGCACCAGCCACCATGCTCTAAGCCATAGCCCATTGGAGAGAATCATCAGTGGACCTGTTGCTTTCCCAAGGCATTCTTGGATGTGCTTGAACACATCAGTAGGTCACGATGCTATCAACATGGGTGATTGCCTTGTTCAGAGTCAGAGGGATGCCATTCTGACTCTCAAAACGATAGCCCCCGGTGTCATCAAACGTGGTTTGCTGGAAAATTCAAGATATTGTTTAGATGATTTTCCCAGATAGAAACCTCCATGTATATGGGGATTTTTGACTGCTATGTTACTGTTTGATGACGCCGGAGGGTAGATCCCAAATATGGCAAAATGCTGGAGGGAAACATAAGGCAGGACAAGAAGTACAGCAAAGTGACATATGGAACAAACTGGGAAGCATAGTACAAACCAATGAACACACGGAAGGGAACACACAAAAAGCCAAAGCAACGGGCATGAGCAATAAATCAGCAACAAACAAGGAAAACAGAAAGGCACATGACGTAGGAACAGGATGTACATGAGTCCAGAATAGCCAGAAATGGCATGGAATTCTGAATTCTGACAGATCTCAGATAGAAGAATGGTTTGAAATGGGTTTGTCTGAAAATAGAGTACCCCAAAATCCAGTGGTGTATCATGGATCATCAATTTCTCTATTAAAACATATTAAAACAACTATTTTGGGGGTACAGATTCACCATTTTCAGGTACCCTATGCCTGGCTGTGTCTCCCATCCATTCCATGATTCAATCCATTGAGGTGGTTCCAAACGAAGGGGCTTCGAATCCCAGTGCGGAACTCAGGTCGCTGAGTGGGGTCCTGGTTCTTCAGAGTGACCTTAGGTGGCTTTTTGTGAAGCTTTTAGTGGCCCGAAAATTGGGGCGACCTCGAATCAGGTGCTTGGATTTGCTCAATGATTTGCTGCATTTTTTTCCGAAAGTCCACTACGACTGTTCGGAATCTTTAGGGAATGCAATGTGTATGTTGTTTTAATAAAATTGTGATATTATGAGATACCCTCCGGTGTTATCAAATGTGGATGGCTGGAAAATCCCCCGAAGTAAATGGATATTTCTAGCTGCGAAAAAAAAACGACTCAATGGGTAATTTTCCAGCAAGTCGTGTTTGATCACCGAGGGTCAGTAGCAATTTGGGGGTTTCCTAAAATGGTGGTACCCTGAATGATCAACGTTGTTTATAGGATTTTCATGGATTTTCCATTTAAACCTCTATTAAAATGGGATCCCCAATTTTAGGAAACCCTCCTGTGGAGTCTAGGTTGAATCCAAGTATTTCCATATTATTTCCATATGTTTTCCCAGCCATGTCTTTCAAGTCCGAGGTCCTGCGCATCGTCGTGCCTCGCGAACTTCAGCAGTGATCTCGGTGCGGGGCCTGGGCAATCTGATCGCCTGGGTCAAGGGGATTGTTGTGGAAATTTCTTTGGTGATTTCATGGAATTTCATGTTGAATTGATGGGATTGAATGGGGGGATTTTATATGATTTAATATGATTTGATATGATTTAATGGATTCGGATTGGGAAATAGTGGTGATCTGATGGGATTGAGTGGGGATTTAATGGTTATAATTACAATGGTGATTTAAGTAGCAACAATGGTGATTTAACCAACAAAATGGTGATATTATGAGGATATTAAAGAATAGAAAGATATACCCTCCGGTGTCATCAAACGTGGCTTTTCTAGCTGGGAAAATTATCTATAAATGATGGATTTTCCATTGCCATGTTTGATTATCAGAGGGTAATCCATAAATTTGGGTCTTGTTTTCTCCCATGAATATCATTGTGGAATCTGGATTTGATTGGACGTTGGTTCAATGGTGGATACTGTACTATTGGATAATCACTGATATCGCTTGGACTTGTTTATATTGGATAATGATGGATAATTGTGGATAGAAACTGTATAAACAATTCTACCATTTTCAATGGATAGTTCACGATATATATTCCTACCATGTTTGGATAACTATGGGACAAGGACTGGATCGTTGTTAACTGGTGTTTCTTTATTTGATTTTAACAACTCTATAGTTCTTCGAAATCAGCCACTTGTCAGCTAGTTAATAGCCCTGGTTAGTTAGTAGGTCCCCTAAGCGAGTTAACCTATCTGTAAATGGATTATGTCTATGGTGAGTTGGGGCATTTACTGAGTGGGATGATCCTCCAAGTTGTACTATGAAGAAGAACAACTATTGGATTTTATGTTGGATGTATTCTGGACACATTGTACTAATGTCATGAAGTCACGACGTCAATTGTGGTTGGTATAGGGAACCATGTGAAAATTGTGGCCACACTTTTCAGGTCTGTGTTTATTATGGGATGAATGTGGACAACGACTGTACAGTATGGTGTGCAAATACATACACCCTCCAGTAATTTAATATTGTTATAGAAAATGGTCCATTTATAGATGATTTACTTATATCTACCTATATAAACATGGTGATGTTCCATAGCTACGATATAAATATTATATATAAGTTCCTCTATATATGGACTCCTTGAGCAAAACGAGGTTTTAGGTTTCTCCAAACTGTAGGTGTATATTTGCATATGTGTATGTACATGTATACGCAGAAAACACCACAACAATAACAACAATAACAACAATAACAACAAGAACAAGAAGAACAAGAAGAACAAGAAGAACAAGAAGAACAAGAAGAACAAGAAGAACAAGAAGAAGAAGAAGAAGAAGAAGAAAAACAACAACAACAACAACAACAACAACAACAACAACAACAACAACAACAACAACAACAACAACATGAACATGACCTGCAACGTCGGATGTAGGATGAGGAACTGACTGTTCACAAAAATGATTCATGGAACTGTGTCTTCTTTCAGAAATCTTGAGTCAACGCATATGAAGACATATAATACACCTATGTCTATGTCGAATGCATAATACACAGAAGCTAGTTTGCAAAGAACTGTTTCTCAAATCCTCAGAAGTTGAACACAGATGGAACGAACGGGAAAGCCAACTGCTTGTGGTGTCGCTATACGGGGTTGATGTGTTTGCTGCATTTTCTCTGAAGAATCCAGGATGTTTCTGCTGCAACGCGTGATCGTGCCGGCCTTCAGAGATGAGCGGGGCATTTCATCCATGGGAAAATCTAAAGGACAGTTTGTTGGGACATGTTTTTTTCGTGAGTGCCGTGACTGATAGTGGAAACATATAGAAGCTCTACTAAATCGTAGTTAGCTTAGGTTAGTCTTGTTTTCTTTCATGGAACCAGAGAACCAGACAGTGATAGAATTAAAATCCCGGGATGTTCCGGGTTTGGTGTAGTCTCCCAGTGAAATGAACTGCACACAGACTTCAAAAGAGGTGAGTACGCCTACAAGATATGATTCGCAACAGGTTTTTTTAATGGGTGTTATAGACATACACAGAGGTGATTACACACAACTGTAATGTACAGTATACATCTCCAGAGACATGCAGACTCGATACTCAGGTGCGGCAGCCGCGGCGTCAGTATTCAGTGTGTACTGCTGCCAGAAGTTGCGTAAAACTGCATTGAAAGCACAAAGGATTTGGAAGATACCTCTGAAAGATCCGTAAACCCCGCAAATCCAAGATTGAACCCCAAAATTGTAAAGTGATGATCTCCATAGATTTCACGGAATGGGGGTGTCTGAAAATTGAAGGGAAAAAACATGATTGTTATTCAATGTTACTCACCAGTTTCCGTACTCCAATTCAGCCATTCTGGGAGAGACACCCACTGCAAAAAAGAATGCTGCGAATATATGCGGGTTTCCTGAAATATGGTTGCCCCAAATCATCCAGTCGTCATGGATGACCATGTAAACCATGGTGACGACTGGGGTCCCCTGTGGCTGGGGAAACCTCCATGTGTTGGATCCATCTGGCTGCCAGGTTGTGGAGAGGAGGCCACTGAGCCATGCTGTCCGTAGCTTCATCGCCACGAGCCGAGGCTGAGAAGCCGGCACCGAAACACGTTTTCGCAGGTTGATGCGATGCCCATAAGTTGTTGGGGAATGATATAGGGATACATGAGGAGGTTTCCTAAAATGAGGCTACCTCAAAACCATGGCTTTCAATAGCAAAATGGTCATTCATGACGACTGGATGATTTGGGGTACCCTTATCTTAGGAAACCCCCCATGTCATGATACATTTTTCAGGGTAGGGCGAAATAAGCCAATTGCATCATCAGCAGAGCCCTGCCCGTAACTCTTTCAGTACCATCGAGTTCAGTTTCGGCACAGCCTGCAGGCTTCCCAGCATTCATGTTTTTGGCTCTCACCCAACTTGCTCCTGGCTGGCAACACGTACGAGCCACCCAGGATATTAAAAAAATGTTGCCCCACTTTCGCGAAGCGAAAAAGGAGGCCAAAGCTACAGGCTGTGATGGACAAAGCTGGAGTTTCTTCAGCTACAAAACAAATACCAATTTGGCAGATTGAGTGTTCGGATCAGTCTGTAGAGGTGCACAGAATTCTTAGAACATGCAAAAGACATATATTTTGTCGGCATGTCCGTAGTGGAATTCCCCACGATGTGTGCATTTGCCTACATGAAAGCGATGTTTTCTTTTCCTCCTTCATGTACATTGACTATAATGACTCAGCCCCAGATGATATTTGAATATATTTGACAGTTTCCAGATCCAAAAACAATAGTGCTTCTCTTCTTGTCAGATGTGGGTGTATCGGCCTTTTTTTGTTGACCGGCGGAGCGCATACTGTCGATTGACAGCTGCTGCTCTCAGCAACGGATGCGAGTGAAAATGACCCCAAATCTGGCTTCAAGCAGCTGAGACATGAAGTGTCTGGATAGTTCTTGGCGAGGAGAAACGGATTGATCATACCAGTCGATTTATAGGTTTCCCCACTATGGGTTATAATATGTTATAATATGTTTCAAACATCACCATTACAATTAGACCAAGTAGTATTTATATATATATATATATAGTGCTTTTGTAGTAACCAATCAACAGGGGCTGTTTTTTAATGGTTCTATTATTTTTTTCAGTACAGGATAGGATCTCAAGAAAAACATCTCCCATGCTCATGGAGCCGGTCGAGCCTTACAGTACTATACTCTTTGGTTCTTTAGCCGTTCCGTTTGCTATGAACGCCTTGGCCCGTGTATAGATTATTTATGATGATGTACCTATCTTTGAAATGATGATTCTCCAGGTCCATAGCTACATGAAGCAACCAGAGGTATAGCTATTTACAAGTTACACACCAAAAAGATAAGGCCACTGGCTGCAGTGTCACCCCATGTCATGTCACGATATGTCACGTCCATTTCATTTGTGTGAATATTTTTGTGGGTCTGCGTGAAGTTATTGGGATACCAACGGACCCACGCAAATGGCTGGTCATGTTGGCTATTAGTTCAACCATTCGTTTAGGGAATCCTATAATTATGAGCTGTACCATCCCATACCGTATGCTACATATAAATATAGATACTACATATAGATATGCCTTTGGAATCCCCAAGGTCCTATGGTTTGAAATCCTCATTCCCCATGAAACTGGCCATCTACTGGGAAAAGATGGACGCCAGGCCTGTGAAAGATACGAAGAGTTCCCCCCGGGCCACGTCTTTGACTCCAAGACCGCCTACCTGGCTGCTTTGGGGAGACTTGAAATTGGTCAGGGCTCCCTTAATGTTGCCACAGCCGTTTTTTCCTGATTCGTAAAGTGGGTTCTAACTTCAAGCATCACTGGGATGTATTGGGATGTCAGTGACGAAACACTTCGCTAATTGTATCTAGGCAGCATCGAAACGTTGAATTGGTTTTGTCTCAATAGGGCAGACTTACGGCCAAGCCATCTAATCACAGGGTGGAAAACGAGATTCTATTCCGTGGGGTCCATTTTTTTAGACAACCCCAATTTTGCGCAGATTCCGCCACAACCAGCCGCCTTTATTCGATCGCAAAAACTCCGCGGAAACCACTCTTCCCCCCAAGTCAATCCGGTGAAAACTTGCTATGTATCCCCAAAATTGATTTTTAATGCTGGTTAATCTCAACAAATCTGCAACAGAATCAGTTTTCAACAAATCTTCAAGCCACAACTCCTGTCCTGTAGCCCCAAAGTTTTTGGCCTCGGTGCTGGGTTGTCCCTAGCCTGCGCCAGGGGAAGCGACGTCCATTCTACACACCGAATTGGTCGAAGCCAACTCCCGTTCCGAGCCAGGACCTGGCCCCCCGTGGCATCCCAACTGGTAGGGTAGTTCACGCACTTTCTGTTAGAAATGGAATAAGCCACTGGAACTTACCAATCTTACAGAATCCAGGGTTACCATCCAGTTAGTGGGATGATCGAAGGATCCCCCAAGTATAAACCAAGAACGGAATTGAATCAACCATTTTTCTTGGCTTTGTGGGGATCCAAAAGGATAGAATTAGATCATTAAATATCATGAATATTGGTGGAGTATAAGGAACGATACGATACGCTCTTCAATGAGTGTATACTGTATACACCAAAACTATCCAAAATGTCGATGTTTAATCATCAACCTGGATGAATTTAGTCGTTTCCCATATCATTTTGTGCAGTCTCAATGGAGACCACAGGAGACCAACATTGTAAGGATCCCGCGGTGCGGCAACTGACTTTAGTTTCCCGATGATTTGGTGTCCCTGGTTTTGTTTTTGGGACAAGTATAATGAAGTTGAAGTATCCCATATTTTTCATGGTATGTTTAATGTTTAGGCCATTGTTGGGTAAATTTTGGACCATCTTCCACCATGGAGCGTTTGGGATGAACAAAAAAGCCGGAGGAGATTGCCTTGCACACTCTCAGAGAAGCCTTTGAAAAGGCGGTCATCACTCACATGATGGTACCTCCGGCTCGGTGTTGGTTGCAGCCAATGACACGATTTTTCTGCATCCATGATGATTGAGTGGTTTTATTCTGAGACCTTTGACCAAATACACTCTTCAAAGTGTTTTCGGACTGCCGTGAGAACCTAGACGACCGCTTTTTTGGACCATGGTCCTTCTTCATGTTTTTCCGTGTATTTTTCATTGTTTCAAGCAATTTATCCAGATTTTCCATGTGTTTCAGCCCAAGTTGCTAGAGTTTCTTCCAATTTCCACTCTGAACCCGTTGTTCCAACCCCCTCGGTTGCCAGTCGGATGTGCCCTATGGGGTCTTGCTGAGCGGTGGTCTGGACTCCTCGCTGGTCGCCTCCATCATGTCGCGCAACAGTCAGAGGAGGCAACACACGGGACCTGCAGCCTGGCCCCAGTTGCACTCCTTTAGCATCGGGCTGAAGGGCAGCCGGGGCACCCAAGGGCACCCAGGGAGAGATAGGAAAACCATGGAAACGCCATGTTTTTTGAAAGCAAATGATGAACAAATGGTAAGTTGTTCATATTTTGATGAAGGGTATGGGCCAAGGAGGCTGTTAGTGGAAATTGAAGTGCATGGGCATGGTGATTTTTCTGTGGTAAAGCCAAGAATCGAAGGAGGGGATGGAATGGAAATCGAGAAGTGCAGTTTGAGTATGAAATGAATGCAGATGAGGTGGTGAAGCCAAAGCATAACCCAATTGTTGACATTCGGAGATTAGTATAAACCATGCAATATTGGGGTTGATTGGGTTCAAGTCTTGATGTTGCATGTCCAGTCTAGATTCTAGATGATCTGCAAGCATCCGCCAGGTATTTTCGGGGGGAGTTGAAACCACCTGGGGCAGTGATTTACCCGCCGGTAATTGTGGCAATGGAAAATACACCATTTAGTTGGATGGTTTTCCCAGCTGTAAAAAATCCATTAAACCTATGGGATGTTCGCCATGTTTGAAGACACCGGAGGGTATATTACATGTATATCAGCATTCCCCAACGACACTTGCATCAAATTGCCATCCACATTGGGGGAGCCATCATTGTGGTGCCCAGGTCCCGACTTGAAGGCCGCCAAAGAGGTAAAGGGGCAGCCGGGATGGGTGGCTGAGCTGTTCGTCATTGTTCATGGGGTTTTAACCATCAGAATATGGGAATAGAATATGATAGGAGATATATAATAGAACTGATACAGGATGATTGATTGATGACCAATTCGGGGGCTATACGGTATACGCTGATCTACGCTGATCTACGCTGTATATACTGGAGATGATCATAATCATTCATAATCCATGAACTGGGAATGCAATTCTCAACCAACCAGAGTCATTGCTCGTCCCGTGGATAAAATTTGTGAAAGATTGAGTTTTAAGGATGCGCTATTGGTGATAAGTCAACTTACCCTGTGGTTATTTAACATAGCCATGGAAAATGTACAAATGTTAAATAAGCAGATGGTATTTGCGATGATATTCCTTGATCAGCTTTGACTTTTGGTGAATTTTGGTGATTGGAGTATTCACATGGTATGCTGACTCCCACCTGATTGAGTTTGGTCAAATGGATCATTTCGGCCTCACATGGGGACACCCCAGAGCGAGGTCCGTACAGTTCCCCTATGAGACGATCCTTGGGGATGCCGTGTATCAAAGCCACAGTTTCGTCCCCATTCAGTAGCTTATCCCATTCAATCCCATTACCCTCTGGTAAACTAACAGTTTGCTATTGAAAATGGCTATTTTTAGTGGATTTTCCCATTAAAAATGGTGATTTTCCCTCGTTATGTTAGTTTACCAGAGGGTAACTGGGTGAACTGGGTGCCCACTACCCACCAGCACGATCCATGGGATGATCCTCAATGAAGGTGAGTAACTTCCTGGGAACAGTGCATCATGAGTACGTCTTCACCATCGAAGAAGCCTTGGATGCCCTACCAGACGTCCTGGCCCTGGGAAACCCGACAGGTCTTTGGGTAAACCGACCTGGTGAATGTTTATATGGTTACATATGGTTACATGAGTTTCCCTTAGTACATGGATACTAATCAAATGGACAGCCTATGACAGCCTATCATTTGTAGATGCATTAATAAACATGTCGTCCTTTGGAAATTGGAAAGCAAGTAGGCTACATAACTGTTTGGCCATTCTGACGGAGGAATTGGATATTCTATGACATGCTGCTGCTCCTGAAATGTAGTTCCTTTGGAGGATATCTAAGGATACAGATAGTGGCATGAGATCAGATGCTCCAATTTCAATTCAGTTTTTACGGAAAAAAGTATGACCGCAACAAAAATAGTGCAGATATGTGCAGATGTATTGTGTAATTTGGCTTTGAACTGAATCATTCTGCATGCCATGCAGCTGCAGGTCATCTACCATTTGGAGACCTTTGACGTGACCACCATCCGAGCTTCAACACCCATGTATCTCATGGCCAGACGGATTAGGCAAGGAGAAATCTGACACTTCGACTGTTCGACAGCACAGACTGCTGATTAGGCTGTCAGGTTATACAATTTTATACAATATTAAAAGATAATTAAAGCACCACTTATCAGCCTATCAGCACCAACGTCGTGGTCATGGTCCTCCTCCTCCTCCTTTTCTTTCTCCTCACCGTCACTAACATCATTCTTCAACACAATCGTCATGGTCATGATCATGATAACAGGAACATACCGGAATCATCATCGACAACAGCGCCATCATTCTCGCTAGGCAGTTTCTAAAGATTCTAAAGTGAATGAACGGATTCCATCATCATATTCCAGGGCTACAGGCGTCAAGATGGTTCTCAGCGGTGAGGGTGCTGATGAGATCTTTGGTGGTGCGCCCCTGGCTGTGGGGTGCTATGAGACCGTTGCAGGGGGCCAACAAGGGTTAGTGGTAGTGGTGAACTGGCGATGGGCCAATCGAAAGAGCTTCCCATATTTTTGGGTTGACCCCATACCAAACAATTTACCAAACTAGGTCTTTTCAAAGTTCCCGCAACCCAAAATTCTTGCCCCGTGCTAATAGTGTCAATACAAGATACATGTTTTTCTATAGCTCACGGCAGTGATGTTGCGCAAGGCCCGTGCTTTAAATGTGAGCTACCCCTGCCCATGTGGCACTACGTCAAATGACTGATCCCTACTCAAATAGAAGTCAAAAAACGTGTAGAAGGCAAAGATGTCATTGGGATGTGTTGCATGAAGGCAGATGAAGGCCCGTTGTTAGTGGAATGTTTCATAGAAGAATGACACAGACCCAACCTTGCATGCTGCAGAATACTTAGAATACTTCTTGTTTGTTGGCTTCTTTGGTTGAGTTCGCAGGTTACCTCTACTTTCACAAGGCGCCAAACAAGGAGGAGTTCCATGCCGAGAACTGCAGAAAGGCCTTGGTCCACTCCACCTTTAGTCACCGACCTTGACCCCCGAAGCACCCAAACAGGCTCCCATGTGTTTGGATGTTCAAAGGTATTAAGACACCAAGGTGCAAAATGTATTATAATGTGCATGCATATCTTAGAATCTTACAGATTCTTACATATGTAGTCATATATACATACCTGCGCCTTCCTAAGTGCTAAAATTTTTGTCCCTACTTAAAAAGACAGAAATTTATGTGCTTTCGGAATTAAAGTGTCCTTGCACCTGAAACATGTTTTTTTCAGGTAGGTCATGCCTCGGACATGATAGCTGCGAAAAGGCATTTTCCTGAATGTTGCAAGCACAAGTTTGAGAGGAAGCAAAGGTAGTGNAGGTAGTGATACAGATTGCGCTGGCTCCTACACATGAGCTGAGCCAAGCCTGATAATCAAACATTCGCATCAAGACATCATTTTTTCAATCAAAAGCTTTTGTGATCAGTATTCCTTTGGCATCGGTAACTTCTGTTCAACATCAACGGTGACCTCTGGGTAAAACCAGGCACAACCAACACGCTCAGACCGAAACAATTTGGATGGGTTGCGTAAGGCATGTGTTGATTGACTGT
>BGPT01000164.1:263878-289761 GCA_003297045.1 Symbiodinium sp. clade C Y103 | reverse complement strand
ACCAAACATCTTGCATTTGAGGAAACATTTGATTTGCAGAGTAACATGGGTCTTGCCAGAATGTCCTTGTCAGATCTCACAATTCTGCCTGGTGTATAGCTGTAAGAAAAAGAAGAGGTGCCGAACTGGGACACTGAAACTCATGACAAACAAACAAACCACGTAGAAAATCAAAAGCGTCCTTTTTTTNGGTGTATAGCTGTAAGAAAAAGAAGAGGTGCCGAACTGGGACACTGAAACTCATGACAAACAAACAAACCACGTAGAAAATCAAAAGCGTCCTTTTTTTTCAAAAAGTGCCCCTATTCTCAAAAAGCAGTTTCCGCCAGAAAGACATAAATTTTGGCACTTAGGAAGATGCAGGTATATGTCATATGTATAAGCATTTATGGATGTTTTTTCATTGAAGCTTGGTGTCTTCGACACTCACATTTTTCCTTGACCGGCCTCAGATTGGTCAACTCCACCTTTATGATTGCCTGCGAGCCAACAAAGCCATGATGGCCTGGGGAGTTGAGGCCTGATGCGATTGTTGGGATTTGTCATGGACCATCTATTGGTAGGGAACAAATATTTATGATTTGTGGGAGTTCATGTGGATGGTTTTCGACCCTCTTTTTGGTCAGGATTTCGTAACGTCCACCGTATTTCATGATATGTCATGGTATTTCATGGTACTGCATGATATTTCATGGTATTTCCATATATGTCCACCAAACACAGAGTTGCGAATTGTGGTTCTGGACCTGGGTATGGATCAAAACCTATGCACTGCCACAATTATAAGGTATGGGCACCCTGAAATTCCAGCTATGTTTGAAGGGAACAGAAGGGTACCAGGCTTTGACCCGATACTCATATCTACCTGGCAGCATATGATCCATGGTGAAACCTTCTGCAAGTTGCCCATAAGCTCGGGCATGGTCATCCCTCCATTTGGGTTTGATACAACCGCTAGTCATCCCATTCATGATGACAGGATGACCATACCCCACAAAAACCATGTTTTGACCCTGGCAACATGGCGTGGTACTACTTGTACTGGCCAAGAGTATTAGACGATAATCCCGGTGAGACCTTGAAATGGGAAGGAACTGGAAGGTTATTGGGTTTTAAACTTTAAACTTATTTTCCCCCACGATAATATGCCAATTTTCCCGGTTTTTCAGAACACCACCACCCTACAAAGGGCAAGATTTCTGTTCCTACCCAGTTGGGGATGGCTCAAAAACCTCTGAAATACCATCGTTGTGGGTAAATTATGACGACCTCACTGGAGATAATGGTCAGTAATGGGAATGATCATCAAATGGCCTTAATTCAGATGCCGGGGTATGGCTGGGGTCCGCAAGAGAAGTGCTGTGGCCTTAATTCAGATTAAGTGAATTATTCTAATTTACCCAGATAGTTGTAGGGGATGAAAATCCATAGATCCCAGCCGGTTCACCAGCTCTCCAGGCTCGCGTGCCTTTCCTGGACAGACAATTTATGGAGGTGCCTTGGATGACGTAGGAGTTACCCTCTGGTAAACTAACCATTGCCATGGAAAATCACCTTGTTCAATAGGTAAATTAATTAGAAATGGCAATCTTTCAATAGCTATGTTAGTTTATCAGAGAGTAGGCGCGCCTTCAGAAGACTAGCGTTTGACCCAGAGTTTTGGACGCAGACTCTGAATTTCAAACGTTTTTTGTGCCCACGCAACGTGGCCAGAAGTCCCAATCCATGGTGTTAGATACCTCTTTCAATTTCATATGGAGGTTTCCTAAAATAGGGGCACCCCCAAATCATCCATTGAATAGGATTGTCCATTATAAACCATCCATTTTGGGATACCCCCCATTTGTGGAAACCCCCGTATGTTCCAATGGATCCCAGAAATGGTGGCTACATGGAATCCCCCCGTAGGTGGCCATGGGCTTCAACCCGGTGCAGAAGATGTGCCAAGATCAGGCCTGGACTGTTCCTATTGACACGGTGAGTTTTGAGCTTCTGTTCGGTGTGAAGCAAATTGCTGTGGTGGAATTGAAATGGTATTGAAGACCTGCAGAGCATCTTTGATATAAATTATGTACAATTATATTGTTTGTTTGTGTCTTTCGGTGAAAGCCCCAAATTGCCAACCCTGATGGTTTGAAACCTCATTTTTCCAGTTAACATTGCCACCAATTGGGAGGTTCATCCCCGAATTTTGGGACAACCGCCAGGCTGGAAAGCCCCGCACCGAGAAATGGATCCTTCGAAAGGTGCCGACCAGGTTGATGAGTTGATGGGTTGATTCACTACATTTGGAGGTTTCCATAGATGGGGTACCACAAAATCATCATTTTTGTTGCTGGATTTTCCCATTTTCGGGTACCCGATTGTAGGAAACCTCCGTTTGGCTCATGGTTTGGGTGAATCCTCCACATATGACTAACTCTTCCAGGCTAGGGAATTCTTATAATTTACTCACATCCAGGTTTGACAAGCATACCCAATTTGTGAGTTTCGGCATCAGGAGCAATGAAATGTCCCCATGCAGTAGTTAAGTGTTGTCAACAATTGGAGGTTAGTATGAGGTGTTTGTGAGGTCAACTATGCATTTTTGGTTCCTCCTCGATGATTGCTCGAAGCATGAGCTGTCCACTTGTGCTCAATGGACTAAACATGTTTTCGCAAGACGGACTGGCGTGTGGTTTCAAGGAACTTCTCATATAGCTTTGTCTGAAGACTTCGGGTAAGTCCCGGTCATTTTTTCATGTTCCCCATCAACATTGCTATATTTTTCCTGGAAATCCTCCATTTCTGGACCATTTACCTCTCATTTGCCATTGGTCCCCGGTTCATGGTGCCTTGGGAGCCGGGAGGCCTTCGATTTCACCGGAGATCGTGCCTACTTGCCACAGGAAGTTTTGTGGCGACAGAAGGACAGCAGACTGCGGATGATCCGCGGATCCGCGGATTGGAGAAATGGAGAGCCCCCAATATTGAGAAATTCCATGGAGTATTCCTGTCATATCCAACATGGAAGAGCAAGCAATATGAACTCCATCACACTTCGCCATGTTCTGAGACGTTTCTGCAGTTCACATAAACAATAATGTTCAGTACTGTATGCCTTTCTAAAGGTGACAGTATAGTTCAGGTCACCCGGAAAAAAAATCAGAAAACCAACCCGTGTTTTCCGGAGGTTCGACTCAGCTTCGATCCAAATTCTCGACCTGCAGTGCAGCCCAGGAGCAGTTCAGCGACGGTGTGGGTTATAGCTGGATCGACTCCATCAAGGTGCCGAAATTGGCTAGAAGACTCAGCCAGGGGGAGAAAAATGGGATCCCATCAAATCAAATTTCATGGTTTTTTGTTGAGGTGGGAAACTTACTAAGTTTCAACATGTTGCTGGAGATGGGCCAATGATTTTTTTTTTGCCGGAGAACGAGGTTCTAAGAACTCAGATGTTTTGGACATCAATTGCTGTATCCCCCCCCCATGTTTGGATGAATGCAGAACCAGGCCATTAGAAAAATGGCTACTCTCAAGTGGTTGGTAGTTTGATCGATTTTCATGGCTACAAATTAAGAGTTTTCATGAATCAGATCTCTATTGGAGAAGTTCCTTGCACCTCAGGTCACAATCCATTGAGGACATCCATGTTCAAAAGGCATGGTGTTTTCACAACCAATGTATGCATATACTGTATATAGTGCATATAGGTACATGATACGCAGTATGCTGAACCAGGCTGAACCGTCGCTCTAGCTTTCACAAAATGACTGGCAAGTCGTTTCTGTTTCTTTTTGCAGGTAATTATCCCAGTTGGAAGGACATTTATTGAGCCAGAGGGGGGTTTATCATAGAAGATTCCTTCTACTCGTAACATAAAGCCCTAACAGTTCATTGGGATATGATCCGAGAAGGCCACCGAGAAGCCCCCATGTGATGTACATAGTATGATCACCCTCCAACATGTGCCTAAGCCATATGATACTAGTGACGGTGCTAAGAACATATGCTAATAATATATAATATATATATATATACATGCACATTTACAAACATATGATAATTTGTAATCATAATGAAAATAAAACTTGATAATAATCATAATAATGATGATACAACATATCAACAAACAAATATAGTTGTAAGGATAATTATGATCAACATTGTTTAAAAAAAAAAAAAAACGATAATAAATGATAAACATATCCACGATCATAATAATAATAGAAGTAACATATGGCTTACTCGGCCAGGCCCATGCTGACAAGCTCATCACTGATCAGCAGCTGAGATCAAGCTACCACGATTGGCCACGTCATGGATAGCCTAGGGTAAACCAACATGTGGAAAATCAACCATGTAGGCTATTTTTCTGGGAAAATCATGGGTTTCCACATCTATGTTCGTTTACCCGGGTATATTTTGCTAGTTTACATCATGTGGTACCAATTGCTAACTTATCATGTGGTATTTTGCTAATATGTCATTGGTTGGGTATCAACATGTATTTTTGTTTGTGGCTTGAGGGTCTAGGTGACCCAAGTGGCTACGGATAGGGAGAGGGTATCAAAGTCCCTTGTATCAACAGTTATCATGTCTTCACAGGGTCTACCTAGACATTCAGCTTACCCACTAGGCGATATCTTGCATTTTGCCTCACATCTTTGAGATATTTACTCGTCTAAGAGTCGAAGTATATGTGTGGAGTATGTCTTTTTGGGGGTAGCGCCTGTTTTATGACTGAACAAACTTATGTTTGGGTATTAAATGTTGACCCAAATGTTCAATCTCTGCACTTCCGGTATGTCTCCAGCACATTATGCAAGAATTGTATATATTCTACAATAAATAGATTGTAGAGATATATTTACTGTATACATGTGATTTGTTGCGTTGTCGTCCGAGGCAAATGGCAACAGCTGAACACAGCAGCTTTCCTGCAGTGGGTGGCTGCAAACCTTTGAATACTCTCTCTCTCTCTCTCTCTCTCTCTGGTATCGGAGTTATGAGGTTGTAAAGGAGACATCTATGAGCCTGGATATGTCCAGCCTATATCTATAATATATATATATATATGTAGTGTGGGTTATTTTATAGAGTTATTAGCGCCTAAAGATGTACGGATCGACAGCCAGCTAGGACCACCTCACCATGGCAGGAGAAGCTACCCCAGTTTATGACGCTATGGAATCCCACTGCATTTCCGTGGCGCTTAGGATTTCCAGTGAAGACACCCCGCACAAAAGAGGTCGGGGCGTGACCGTGAAGCCTGGGGCCTTCCTTTTCCCATGCACTGCTGAATTGGGTGAGCCTCTTATTTCTTTTCAAAGAAAGTCAGGTCAATGACATTACATTGTAATATGTATAGTATATATATATATAATATCATACAGTACATATTTTACTCAACCCCCATGGGGCTCATCCCAGGAATCGCAAGTTCACCATGTGAGAACCCCAGGAATACAAGTAGAGTCTAAGTAGAGTAAGTAGGCTTAGTCCATGTTAGTCCACTTGTAGCTGAGGATTTCTATTTCCCCACTGGGATGTTTCTCTAAGATCCCAACCTTTGCCGTAAAAAACCTGGAGATTTTTCCCATTCGGCTGCGCTGTGAGGCCTACATGTTTCGCCAGTTCTTTGCCAGCCACTTTGGCGACAACTCAGCTGCAGCGTCCACGGCCTCGAGCTGAGGAGGGTGCGGTGAAGGAGTGTGGATTCTGATGATGTTTCATGGGTCATTTCTAGTACCAAAATGATGCTTAAATGTCAACCCATGGGGATTTCATGGATTTTAATGGGATTTAATGGTAATTTACCCTTTGGGAATCAATCTGTTGCATCATTATGGAAAATCAACACTTCAAATAGGTAAATCAACGATAAATGAGCCATTTTCAATAGCTACGTTGGTTTGCCAGAGAGTATAGTAACCCCCAAGATGCTAGAACAGTCATTTATTACCTACCAAAAAAACAGTAATTGTAGTAACCACCACCATAAGTCCTCTTGAATCCCACTTGTTTTACAGCAACAAGTTCTTTTGAATTTGCATCAGTATCCTTCCGGAAAAAAAAAAAAACAAAACATGTGTTGTGTCTTTTGTTCTTTATTTCTTGTGGGAGTATCTAAGCTTCCGAGGTTAGCCATCCCATGGTATCTTCTAGGTGTTTTGTGTTGTCAGTTGTTGTTTGAATTCCAAACTGTTTAAAGAGGCAATTGTGTAAACTATGTACCTTACCCTACTGTCATCCGTCATATCATATCCGTTAAATGACCATTCCACCCCATGGCTCCCAATCCCAACAATCCGACCAACAACTCGCCGATGCCTTGAGGTTGGCTGGCAAGACTCCATTGCATGTTCCAGTGAGGTGTCGTTTACTTGATGGGACTTGATGGGCTTATTGTTAGCAAGTTTCATGGTGGAGCACCAGACGATTCAACATATCATATGTGTTTTTATTCGGAAATATGTGTATAATTGTGTGTAATATATACAGTATTGTTAATGGTATGTCCAATAAATGGATATCTAAATATATACTATATACATGTACAGGGACCATACATATACATAATTGTATATATAATAACTTGTTTACTATCCCACAGACATGGATTTGTGTTTGGCATTTTATCACTCAGCATCTGCCAGGTGGCTCTGAAATGGGACAAGGCGTTCCAAGGTCGAGCCGATGCTTCGGGACGGGCCGTGGCAGGAGTTCATGTACAGGCACTGGCGTTGGAGGGGTTGGAGGGGCTGCTTCGGCTGGTTTTTGAGTCAAGTTCACTATACAAAAAAAAAAAACAACAATGAGGGGAAACTGGGCCTGTATGCAAACAAGGATGAGCACTTAAAGACTGAAGACACGATAATGATGCATGCCTTGTGATATCAAAATATATCAACACAAAATGGATATCAGGTGATAACAAATGATATCGATCAGCAAACATGGGGTTACAAAGAATAATCAACACTAAAGTGTGTGAAGCCAGAAGCCACCCCTCTTTCAGTCTAAGTTCGTCCTGAATGGAAGGCTTCAAACAAATGATGATCAAATATCTATGGGTGTTGTGTTTTGACACACCCTTCAATCAATTCACTGAAGGATTACCAGAGGTTCACTGAATTGAAATGTACCATGCCCACGTTCAGTGGTTTTCTAGTTATCGTTCCAGAGGGTTGCTCCAACCCATTAGAGGTAAATTGTAACCACACAGATTGAAAGAATTGAGACTTTGCCTCTTAGTCTGGGGTGTGGGGACCAACCCCAGTTCGTCATGCCAGGCTTATGATGACAAGTACAAGACCGCTTCTCAATCGTCAGGAGCGGTCAGCAACGGCGAACCCGCTGCGAAGAAGGTCCAGGGTCATGGGAGGATACGTGTGGGGTTCTATTCCACTTAAATGGGGGGAACTTGTCCAGTTCTTACTCCAGTTGCATTAACAACATACCAAGCATCACAATACCTTCCAAGTACCCAGAAAAAAATGTATTTCAACGACAATATGTAGGGTACTACAAAACCCAGGGTGTCGTTCAATGTACCATAATACCCAAATTTGTTGGCGCGTGTTTTCCTGGTTTGAACCATTCCCTGAGAGTCGAGGCAAGATTGAACCAACGGTCCTAGAAACCTGGAACCCTCATTGGACATCCCCGGACTGGTTTCCAAACAATCGGTTTGGGTAGAACAGATCTCAACCAGTGAATCAGTTGCTTCTTCTTTGGGGGTCCAGAACAGACCCCTTTGGTCCGCGGTTGAGTGACTGAGACTAGACATGAATCATGAAAATAAGTACAATCAATAGATAGCCAAAACGTCAATGTGCAGCATTGGCATTTACTACACAAATCATGCATCCACTGAATCATGTAGGTGGATTTACTGTATGGCAGTGTCATTCCCTGAAGCCTTGTCTGTGAAAAGGCTCGAAGCTCTTGCCTCTTGGCTGCACTCGGTCTGTACCTGGGGGCGTGGAGCCACAATGGTCTGTACCTGGGGTCATAATCCTGGTCCTAGTGTCTTCCGGAAAGGACCGGAAAGGGTATTAAGAAGATATAATGTGGGTAAAGCAAAAGTAAACCATCCCCCAATTTGCCATCAATGGGTGATATCAACCATCAAGATATGGGTGGTTCATTAGTCCTTTACTATAACATTAGGATGTTGAAACAGACACTCTCAAATAGCCTAGATTGCTGTTTCGTTTGGGGACCCCCAGGGCCATGATTCAGAGACAGAGCCATGTTCCAGTGACCTCTCAGGAACTGATTCTACGAAAAAAGGACTGGAACGTGAGTGGAGATGACTGGGTAAACCGAGATGACTGGATTGTTGGCTAATAGTTTAGTACTGGTACTGAGTACTGAGATGTACTTAGTGCATCTTAGTACTGGTTAGTTAGTTTGTGGCCATGGAGGAGAAAATAGTACTGGAAGAGCCATGAGATTGGAGTATTTATATCCTGACATATCCTAACACGCAGTTTTGTCAAGAAAGAGGATCTGAGACTGGGCCATTTTGAAGGTGAAATGTTGGCTACTCTTCGTAATTTAACAGTTTGCTATGGAAGCCATCCCATGATAGATCATTTACCTATAAACAAATTTGTATTTTCCATAGTCACTTTCGTTCAATTGTGAAAGGATAACAGATCCATGTGTATATATATATATATACACATAGAGAGAGAGAGAGCACTTGTTTTCAGATGTTATTCTTATGATGAGCATTCCTAGAGTTTCCCTATGGCTATCATCACCCACAGACTTTACCCATGGCCAATTTGATCATTTCACATGTTGCTCAAAAGAGCCCCTTTGGGCTCAACTAGCTTCAAACGGTGCCGGACAGCAGGTGGGAGGCCAACTGTGGGACGATTGAACTGCTCTGGAACTGGGGACATTCCACAGCAACCTACGAAGAAGACCAGAACGTCGATCGCAAATCATCGGAGTGTGACTGTTGGTATACTCTGCTGGATTTACTATAGATTCTTTATAGATGATCTAAGTGTAACCCGTTTTTTACCTGCTGCTATACTGTTTTTTGGATGAAAGGGTCGCTTGTCAGGCCATGGCGTTGTCAGCCTTGTCAGCCAACGGCTGGAGAAAAGAACCTGAGTCGAAGCTTTAGTCTCTGCCAGCTTAGAAAAACCAGTGAATGTGGCCCTGTCAGATGTAAGGCATGAAAATTTGGAACTCGGAGAATTTGATTTGTATAATTTTGTTATACACTCAAAATGGTCCACATCTGTGGACGATCATGTTTAGTTGCACCGTTATCCATGTTGCAATTTGTTCCACCAAGAATGGCCCAAATCTGTGGACATCTCTGTTTGAAACTTCCAGAATGACCCATGGCAGGTGTTTCAGTATGCCCACAGATTGGTTTCAGAAAGGATGTGGTTATAGGTTCTCTTTGGAGAGACAATCAAGGCAACACCTTGTCATCATGTGGTTGCAATGAGCTGAACAGTATGGTCTCACCTTGTTTGGCTGGTGCTTTCATGATTCCTGACCTGGAAACAAGTTGGTGTAGTGTGAACCTAGAGCAAAAAGACAGTGGTGTGGATGAAAGAGCACCGTTTCAAAGGATCATGATCACTGATCACATGTCTAAGTTAACCATAGCTCAAGGTGACTGTGCAGTAGTCAGGAAGAACCTTGAAATTCATCCGGATTTTGGACACCCGGTGTCCTGCCCAGGTCATTGTGCTGTCGGATCTCTGAGACGGAGGCGGACCCACATGACAGATGGCTAATTAGTCGTTTTTCATGAGCTGAACCAGTTGGAATGGCTACCTTTTGTTTGACTTCATTAAAGTCCACTTATCTTAAATTGCTGTAATGTGGGTAAAACAAAGCCATAAACCATCCCCAAAATCACCATAAATAGATGGTATATACTATTCCCAAATGGGTGGTTTATGGCATTGTTTTACCCACATTAGACTCAGACTAGTCGGCCCACTTGAACTATGTGGAAATCCCAGGCGCAAGCGCTTCGCCTCCAAGAGGAGTTATCCACCATTCTCCGAGGCCTTGTTGGGAAGCTTAGCGAAAAACCTGCTGGTTTTCCACTGGGATGCGAGTCGACCGAAAATCTGAGGTTTTCTGGAGATTTTTTACGGATTTTCGTCCGGAAAATGTTTGGAACAGGTCTGGAAAATAGAGAATGTCTAGAACATGAACATGTTTTTTGTGTTTTTTGAGAGGAGATCGGGATGATTGGGGACTTGTAGCTTGACAACAGTTCCCACTTGCAGCCAGATTGGACGAAGTCAATCAACAAGACAAGAGAGTGGAGTCCGAGTGGAGTTTCTTTTCCGAATTGTTTTGGGATATAGTGATCATCAGATTAGATTGCAGATGATGCTGTAATCTCATGTAATACTCATGTAATCTCACCAATTCACCATTTCGGATATTTGGGGAATCTCATAGATCAATATAGATCATACATTTGGAGTATCATCCCACTTAGTAACTACTGTAGTCACTAACTACTCCTGGTCGGTACCTTAATTGGGTTATGCCACATATACACTGGCTTATTCTATCTACGGTTACTACCCTCTGGAAATCTAACGTAGCCATGGAAAATGGTCCACTTGTAGATACTTGTAGATGATCAATCCCAAACACAATGCAGGTTTTGCATAGTATAGAAACTGTCAGATTGCCAGAGAGTAGCGACATGTAGCGACCATAGTTGTAATTATTCACTCCCAAGTTTAGATGGTTAGCCGTCAAATGCAGGACTTGCCGTTATGGGCCTCAACACTTAGTTATACGTGGAATTAGAAGTCCTGCAACTCAGGTTAAAATCACTTAAATGAATGAGTTTTTTTTCAGCCAATTAAAGCAGGCAAAGCGGGCTATAAGTGTGGCTTTCATGGGAAGAAACGGTGGTTTAACATGGTATTTCCCATCAACACATGGGGACTTACCAACCAGATCCAACCAGCCGAGGCTGCGCTCAAAGAGCAAGTGCGTGATGCGGATGAGTTGGCCGGGGATACCGAGCTTGGGCCTCGGAATTCTTCGAGTCAGGACTTTTTGGAGTGTTTATAGTGGAAAATCCTATTAAAATGGATGATTTGGGTGTACCCCTATTTTAGGAAACCTCCATATAGATTATAGATGATTATAGTATATATATATATAGTAGATTGTATTAGGAATTCAAGTCGCAATTTCATATTGCTTGAGCTGCAGCTAACACCAAGAAACATTTATAATAGATAAAGATAGCTACAAACCTGTAAACATAGATTAAACATGATTAAACATATCAGATCAGTAGGATACAATGCCATTGAATAGCCGTTTTGATAGGTGAATGGAGGTCCAGGTTTGATGATATTTTCTGGTTTAATGATTTCTATACCACCTATTTTTGTTTGGCAGGATAATTCAAGAAAACTCAGATTTTTGCACTGTGGGTGAAACCCCCAACCCATGGATGATGTAGGACTGCAAGATATTTCTAGGTGTAATCATTCCGTAGAGTTTGCCATGTGGGGGCAGTTTTTCTTTCAACGTGTGTGTTTTTCGTTTCGTGGATTCTAGAGGCTATCCCCGCCTTCATTCGGGATTCTCTTTTCCACATCTGCAGGCACAATGAAAAATACCGTCACAGTATGGCTTATTTTCTCATCGGGGATCAGGGATGATCACCAATCCATATTTTCATAGGGATTTGTATCCCAATGTGTGCTCAACCCGATAAAACCTCCAAATTATGGAAGGCTTTTGCGATCCAGAAATCTGGTGATAGTAGGGATTGTTTAGGGTTTTGGCTTAACCACATGGAATTCGGAATCCCTCATGATGCTGGGATGGCATGGGATGACCATAATGAATCAATGAATCATATGTCCTATCAATGTCCTATTAGTGCCATGATGTGCCATGTAACTTGACCGTCTCACACATGGAAACAGGACGGAAAAGATTCGTCAAGAGGTTGACGATGTCTTGAGACGGCAGGCCGGGCGGGTTTCCGCGGATTGATCTTTTTGACGTTGTTAGGATTAACACAACTTGGATGTCAACCAAGACAAATACATGATCATAATTATATTACGTAGATTATTATGATTTAATGGGGTATACCAGGGTATCCAAACATATGATCGGTTGCTGTCCAATTTCTGTTCAAAACGGTTGGCATCAGATCAATTGATGGCACTTGGAGCGAAATTTGGTAGCTTCATTTCTGTGAGGTGCCATAAAACATCATAAAACTCCTCAAGTGACCCGCAAAAAATTGATAAAAATTGCAAAAAGTCCCAAAGTTTGGTGTAACACATCATTTTTACTGGTGATTTGAGGGTCTAAACAGATGTCAATTATATGATATAATATAAGTACACAAATTGCAATTCGTGGTCCCTTCTGAAGGCATTTTGGCATGTCCATGTGGATGGGCCAATAATCATTGTATGAACATGGCAACACAGTCGTTGTCATATTCCATCTTCATCCAGATGTTTGTCTCCATAGATTGGTTTAAGGATGTTTAAGGGACCATGTTTCGGGTCTACCCGCCACATGAAACATGGGAAAATATCCATGGCTTCCCAGGCTACAGTGCTGGAGGAGATGGTGAAATCAGCAGAATCCTTTCCAAGGCCGTGGGGATTTTTTTTTTGGCCGTTTCGGAGCGTTCAAAATGATGAACACCAAATGGAACATATGGTGATTTGCCAAGTAAACAAATGTGGATTCTGGTTGAGAACATATCTTCATGGTGAATCCTCAGATGTTTGTTTCTCCATGTTGTAGTGGCAGCACGAGGGATATTCCCAGCAACAAAACGGGGAAATAGGATGACATATGATGAAATATGATGAAATATGTAGAATTGGGGACTTCAGGAATCCACGTCCACTGCTCAGTAGTATAGTCATGCCTCCATACTTTGGGTAAGCACTTGGGGATTCCCAGGCGGTGGGCTCAGTTTGAGCTGAACATCAGCCAACGTCCAAGTCTTAGGGGTCTTGGAGAGCGCAAAGCTGGCTGCAAATCTGTCAAACTTGAGCAATCTGGTTGATGTGTTGAACATTTCTCATCCTGAAAAGAGAAAAACACACACTTCTCAGTGTAATTTGTGTATTACTATGTATCACCTATAGTTTTTAATAAAACATGTGGTAATTGTTATTACTTTTAGTGTGTAACAACAGTATTACTTAGCAGGGTAATCTGGTATTAGTGCTTATTATGATTTCATTGGGTTTCACCATGTTTCACCTATAGGTTTCCCTACCGCAATGGTATCCCTACCGGTGAAAATCCCGTTGAGGCAAGTCCTTGATGCTCAGCATCAAGGCGGAAGGGGAAGAAGGGCTTGCCCGGAGACTAGGGTACCCACATGTTTTTCCACGGCTTCATATTGACATGATATAGTGACAAGGAATCCTGCACCAGTTGATAGTTTTTTGTTCCCATTATATATTTATTTATAGAGTTTCAAACATTCAAGGTGGTGCAGGATTTCGTCCATCCACAGTATGATGTGATGTCATGTGATGTGATATGATATGATATGATTGATTAATCACGATGTTTCTCTCTATACTCCTCGCATATATCTATGAACGTGAGATATATTACCCCACTGGCTACCTCAGAGTCATCAACTCCAGGGACTTTTAGGTTTCAGGTTGATCTGTAGAGGAGCTGGGAACCATACCCAGACAGTGAAAGTTGGAAGATCAAGCAGTGATCAATAGTTGTTTGGTGCTTTCAAACATGACGCCGTAATTCCATGTAATTACGGTTCCATCAACACTTGGTGGTTGATTACTGACTGACATTGGTAGTTCGGTGATGACCTAGTGTTGATGGTTATAACATCCTGAAAATCCATGTGCATTGCTTAAATCCACACTGCAACATCTCTGATTGTCTCGGATATTGTGTGTTGGTTACCCTCTGGTAATCAAACATGGCAATTGGAAATCCCCTTTCAATGGAGGTTTTAATGGGAAAATCCCTATAAATGGTGGATTTTCCATTGCCATGTTTGATCACCAGAGGGTAAGTCTACATTTCTTGATATACCTGTTGCATCAAAATCTGACATCTCGAGACAAATCCTCAGATATCCCCAGATTCTGGGGCTGAAAGAATTTGAGTCTCTGTTTTCTATGGTAAAAAAACCATGTAAAAACTATATGGAGGTTTCCTAATGGCTGGGGGTACCCAAATAGCTGGATGGTTTATTTCATGGAAAATCCGGATTGAAAATGGATGATTTCGGGGTACCCCTATTTTAGGAAACCTCCATATGTAAAACTTCACTTGACAGTTCCCATCAGGCACGAAGAGCCAGGGATCAAGCAGAGCGAAGCGAACCAAGCCCACGAGGGTCTTGAGGTTGGAAGATCCAGATCTGGTCGGCTGGGGATGTTAAATATTAATTACTAACTGAGGATCAATGGGAGATATCTTCTAGTCATTTATAGAATGGTGGTGATATACATTAAGTTATACATAAATTTGGATTTGTTGGTGATCAATCGTGATCAATTCCATTATTAAACAGGCGCCGCATTGTTTTTCTTCCCATGTTCCATCATTAAACAATTGACTGGTTGCTTATTGCAGCAATTGTTGAATGCTGGAACATAGGAGTGCAATCCTCTGTTTTTCGGATTCATATCCTCACCCTCATATTCAGTAGATCTCTAGAGAAAGCGGAAAGCCTCTTTAGCCAGAAATGATAGGAAGTATGTGGGGATGGGTCAAAACCATTGACTGCCCTACAAAAAGATGGTTTAATCATAAAACTGACTAGCTCCAGTGGTACCCCATTTTTGACCAACACCAATATGACGACCAGCCATAAAGTGAATTAAGTCAGCTACCTGAAGGGCACGACCGAAATGAATCTGCGTCATGAGTTAAGAGGAGTATCAACCATCTCCGATGCAAGATGATGTAAGTGGGTGGCACCCGATTTTCCATCAAAGACAATCAGATCTCAATCCGTGCGAGTGAAGTCCGGTTTGGTAGCTCTAGTATATCATAGAGTTTTTGTAGTTCTTTTCTGATTTCTCCAAAACTTGAGCGTGGAAGTGTTTACGCTTCGGTAATCAAAATGGCCATGGGAAAGGGTCAATGATGACATATCAATGGGGGATTTTCTAGTGCTAGGCAATGCTGCATTACTGGAGGGTAGAAGACATTGTTTTTCTATATTTTTCTATGGTTTCAAGTTGGATCCGCAGAAAAGAATCTCCTGGGCCCTTGCCAGATGTGTCCGTACGCTGTGAGACCTACAGCTAGATATCGCACGGATGTCGAAGACACCGGAGATGAGATGGAACATAAATCTCACTGCGCTGCTGTGGGAAAATCCTGCAACGATTCCAACCCTGCAAATGAATGCTTAGATGAGAAATCGGTGCAACAGATGTACACTGTTAGAATGGTATGGATTAGGAATGATTTGGATGGGTTTGGTGTATTTTTCATAGCATGCATGTGTTGTTTGAAAGGTATTTGATGTAGCCCATCAAAATGGACCCGACCGAGATATATGTTTTGCCTTTCCACACAGTGGCTGTAGAATCGCGTGGAGCGCTCCAAGCGGGAAAATGTGCTGTGGAGCCATCTAATCAAGTCTGGGTTACCGGTTTGAAGTTGGTCGAAGAAAAATATAACCTTCAAACCAGAAACATGGATGACATGGTCATCCTTCAAAGAAAAAGAACAGTAACTCCCTACTAATTCAATGATGTTCTACTTGTCTATTTTTTGTTGGTTTACTAAATGATACTATGTATGCCTATGGTACACACTTCTTTCGGACTTTTGATGACCTTTGCAAATTTCTGTAGTCCCCAGTTGATGGTCATTTACTTAGGGCGATGATAAACCATGGGATTTTTTTTTTTTTTTAACAAAGCACTGTGTTTCAAGGCTTTACTTTGATTTTGAGTATCCATTTCAGAAGGTGATCCCAATCGCTGGTGTTTTTTTCACGAGCTGCATCAATGAGTCTAAGGCAGGCAAGCAATGACCAGTAGCAGCCCGTTCCCCGCTTACAAATTGGACCTTACTTTGCCATGGTATATTTTACCCCAACAAGCGTTCAATGCCTGCAGTGAGTGTTGCTTCTTGAGTCCTTGTGACATCCAAAAATGCAACAGATGCCGACCCATTGACCCTGGACCTTTTCTGCAGGACGTCGTGAATGCTCCGGGCATTGCCTGGTTTTTAGCAGCTGGGGTTTGGAGAACCCGTTTCATTTTGGGTCAGGCAGGCCTTGTCTTGCCTGAAGGACTCGACACGTGGGAACATGCTGTGATGTTTATCTCAAGGGGAAGAGGGTTATATAGAGGGTTGATACAAAGGTTTTTGGGTACTGCTGATGTCAAGATATGTTTGAATCTTCAATTTCCTGCTGTCGGGGCCTTCTATGCCACGTCTTTTTTCGCGCAAGTTGTTAATCTGACTATCTCTTGCAAGAAGCTGATGCACAGTGCACTAGCTTCACAGCAAAAAAGATATCCATGGCAGCTTTTCGGGTGCAGATCCAATCCCAACATCAGGACCCCAAGAATGACTCCAGAGAATAAGTGGTAGGTGATTTGGTATAGGCATGTATAGGCTATGTATCCTTGTCCCTCCCGAAATCGGGATGAAGAACTCGTATTTCAGACAAGATAAGACACTTATCCAGCTGATTGATGACTGGTACTGGTACTTGGATGGCATTGAAACTAGCAACATGTCGACGTGGGTTGACATGGTTTGCCCGAAAATGGGGTACCCTGAAGTCTATATACGTGGGTTGATCATCATTTTACCCTATTCACATGGTTGTTTTGATGGTATTTATACCCTCCGGCAAACTAACATGAATGTGGACATCACCTCATGAATGTAGATCATATCATTTTACGAAGAGGTTTGGCCATTGGTTGTTCAGATTTTTTGTATATGTTTATCCCAGGGTGGTTTCCCAATTTTCAGACAAACCCACATCCAGCTGAATCCAGCTGGAAGTTCCAGAATGTGTGGCTCTGCAGATTGTATCCACTGATGGCATAGACACAACATGACAAACAAATAAACAAAAAGAGACGGATACAAACACTCACACAAAAAACAGAACAGCAAAACAGAACAAGACACTGTGACACTCACTGATGACCAGATCTGAACTACGGACAACAACAGATAGCGACGATAGCGACGTGCAGTTGGAGCGTTTCCGGGGACGAAATGGTGCCGCGCTGCCGGCAACGAATTGTGTGGTTAGGAATTGGTTGATGACGGCGAAGTGGTGGCCACAAAATGATTCATGGTACTGTATTTCATAGCTTCCATAAAGGTCAGAAGAAAGGCTCAATCAATTCAAACCATGACTTTAAGGTACATAAAAAACAGGGTAGGATTTTGGTTTTCTGCCTTGTGCAATCGATGGATGCCAGGTCTTTCGGCGAGGACGGGTTGAGTTCTCCTGAGTTTTTTTGTTGGCCATTTTCTGGGAGGGAAAATGAAAAACCCTTGGGTTATCTTGGGTTGTTTCTTTTTTCGGGGAGGTAGACAATCCTTTTAGAGAAAGCTCCAGATGTTCCATGTATTGACAATGTATTGACAATGATTTATGGTTAAAATTGATTGAGCATTTATTCCACAGATGGCTTGATTATGTAAGTATACATATAGAGGTTTCCAGAAATGAGGGTATCCCCAAATCATCCATTCCAATAGGATTTTCAAGTATAAACCATCCAGCTATTGGGAATCCCCCATTTATGGAAACCCCTATATATACCATGTCTTAGGACCTGGGTTTCAGCCAGGTTTCGACTGGTTGGACCATACAAGGTGGGGTCCGCCAGATCTGTTTGTTGGTTTGTAACCCTGATTCACATTGATGAACTATAGAATAGGATAGAATATATATGTATAATGTGTAAATATATATTTATATATATATATATATATACCACAGACTCTAGTTACTCGTGGAGTTAGAAACTAACTTTTCTAAAGAACTGGGGCACCATTTTGTATGCTTTCAGCTTCTCCCATTGATGTTGCCGCAGTACCCTCGTGGATTCGTGGTTCAAGAAGGTAATGATCGCACTCTTCAGGACATTCTAACAGGGAGAGTCGCTTGGGCGACATGGACAAAATTGCTGGCTGACATGACGATGAATTATCATTATATGACTTGATATGTAACTATCCTTATAATAGGGAATTAGGCCGCATTCGAGGATATGCTATGGATTGACTGTATAGTGCATTCATATATTGTGATGAATACACCGCAATTAATAATCGGGAATGACTGCATTCGAGGGACTAAGCAAAAAAAAATAAACTCATTAAGAGATAAGGATTCACTGAAAAACTCCTAAAGATTCCTAAAGGATCCTAAGGATAAACCCTCGAATAAGAAGGAATGTGTCATCTATCATTGGGCGGGTTCACCTTTGTGGGAGTTAGATAAATCCCAATTTTTCAATGACATGAAGAATGAAAGACGTTGAACAGGATTTTGTTTGCAGTTCCCACACCAGATCATCAAGGTATGACATACATATTATAAATGATACGTGTATATATGATAATATATGTAATATATGTATATACACACATGCATGTATCTCAAACAAATCACCTCAGGATATGTCAGGTTTTTCTACACCTCAAAGCTGCTTGTGGGATTGCTGCTCCTCAAAAATAAATCTTTGCTTCACATCACCCAGGGCAGTGCCGTCGCATCGCCAGGAGGGTCAGATGACTGGGATGAGAACAGCAACGGCGCCGGCGCCGGGCGATGCCATGAGTGGCACTGTGCCTCGGAAATTGAGGAATGAAACTTGCTATTTGGGGTTTTCCATAAATATCATACATGGGGGTACCTAAAAATGGATGGTTTAGACTGACTTTAGACTAGAAAATCAAGAGGCTTGTGTCACAGTGGTTTTTTCAGGTTTCCAGCTCATCCAACCTGCTGAATATCGCTTGACTGCACAGGAATTGGTGATAGCTCCAGGAAAACAATTGCTGAACCGTTGGTCAGGCGTTGTTCAAGATGAAAAGAATCGTCAAATCACATTTCAATATATTTCAATCAACTAGTATCTCAAAGACATCTGCAGGTCGCAAGGTCCTAGACCCTCCAAGTGCCGCCCCAAAACATGGGGTTTCATATACCCATGATGACTTCGGGACTTGAAGGCTACAAACGGAAGGGTCGCACGAATCGCACCTGCACTGTTGCCATGCTGAGGTGGAAGCCGTGACCTGGCAAGAGGCAAAGTTCACGATCTATCCGGCATTGTTGACAGGTTTTTCCTTTCGTATTTTGCGTGTTTTTAAAGTATATAAATTGTAACCCCCAAGAAGAGAGAATTTGGGTGAATTAAAAGTGATAAGTGGATGTGTGGCATTTTTCGAGGACTTCTCTGTTTTATTTGATTTTCTTTCTATTCTCTTACTACTCAAAACATAGTGTGCACACACTATTCCATGTTGATTACTGCCGATTACTGCTATGGCTATCAAGTCTTATCAGCAATATTACTCTTTTTGCTCAGTGACTTAGTAGGTCACGATTATTTGCAACTATTATTTTGACATATTTTGACCAGTAATTACTATTAATATCTATTAATATTCTTCCTTTGACCCTTTTCCTGGTTATGTTCCATCCACCAGGTGGAGAGACGACTATTGCTGCTCCACAACCAGTTGCTTGACCAAGATTTGGCACAAAACTGCATGACGTGACGCTTGGCTTTGTGGTCACTCCAGAATATGTGCCATGCTCAAGTCACCTGCGTAAATTGACCAGTATTTGGGGGGATGGGCATTAATCCTTTGAGATTTACATCGCCATTTTTGGATTCCCGGTACTCTATGGGATGGATGACTCTGATTAACCCATATCATGTTTTGGCCATGGCACATATGGGTTTGGTACCTGAAAATTCCGGGAAAACCCATTCCAGCCAGTGGTGAAACATCATGTTCCCTTTATTAAAATGATTTAAAATGCAATTTGTGGGTATTCTAGATTATTTTCCCATTGAATTTTCTAGCCGGGGTTCCCAGCTTGCCATGTTTGATGACACCGCCTCGGCTATCCCATTTTCAGGCCTACTCCCATAGGATCTCCCTGGTAAAACTTGGATCATCCTGGTCATCTCTACAGTCTCAGTGCCTCGAAGTACATCGACTTTTACTGCTCTGCAGATGTCGTGGACCCAACTATCCCACAAATGAATATTGGGGATGTCTATTGCTTAATGTTGCTGATGAATGTCATCCCTTCAAATATTATTACATCTGGATTTTTCTATTGGTGATTAATAGAGATTTATGTCATGGGGTTTTCACCAATGAATCCCATCGTCATATCAATACCTCCATTGGATGGTCCAAAGCGTTCCCTAGGGCCTAGGCTTTGTGGTATGGGATACATCTATAGTTAGTGGAGATGATACGCCAACACAACTGCGGGGGGCCCCATCATCAATTGATTCTATGACAAGCCCATGAACTAAATTATATAACTACAAATTATTTGACATATTATATTAGCAATATTACAAACCATGATTTTCCTATGTTTCTAGCCATATCTCCTGTCCAGGCCTCGCTCCGCTATGGCACAGGCTTTGGCCGAGGCTGGGAAAGTCCCCATTCCGTGAGTTATGATGCACTCTGGTTAACCATCTCTAAATGGGTGAACTAACTCACTCTGGTTAAAAGTTTTGATTCACTTACCCTTTGGATATTGAATATCTTTGGCTATGTTATAGATGGTATAGATGACCTATGGCCCATGAGATCGATGATAAACATGATGATTTACATAGTTAAAAGTTATGATTTTCCATAGCTACATCAATTAGCAGATAGTATTCATTTTTGAGTAGATAAAGTATGGATTTTTGAAGCATATTCCCACTTGAGGGAGTTTGCAATCATCAATCAACAAATGCTCCGGTTAACCTAAATTACAAACATAAGGGACCCCAACATGAATAGATCCAGTACTACAATCCAAGAATTCTTCAAACAAAAATGATGTTTCTGATATTAAGGGAATGGAATCAAAGACAAATGTTATGTTTAAACTAGTTTAAACCCAATCTACATTGAAATTTAGTCATGTTGCATGGATAGAAATATCTCCGCTTCTCGTACATTGCGGTTCACCCCATTCATGTATACCATCGTGGCAGGTTCCTTTCAGAAATGCCTTTTGATGGTGGCTCCCATGGGTTAATTTGAAAATAGGATGACCAAACGATTCCTTTATGTATCACTATTTCTCCTTATTTCAACTAGCCATTTGGATCCATTTCTAGAGGTATACCCTCATCTTTAGACACCATGTGATTCAATTCGACATAGTATATAGACACGTACATATACAGACTGTACAGTACTATGTGTACCATACACCCATATTTTGGGGATTCGCTCACCCTGGAGCTGTGTGAAATACCCTCTGGTAAACTAACATAGCTATGGACAATCATCATGTTTAATGGGAAAATCAACTATAAATGGCCATTTTCAATAGCTATGTTAAATTACCAGAGGGTAATCTCTGAGGCATGGAGAGTGCTGTTGTGCAGACGACGCTACGCGGCTTGAAGGCGATCCAGAAAAGTCAACGTAACGCGTTGATACGGACGGACAGTGTTCCACAGAATTCCTTCGATATTCGTGGAACATAGATGAACATAGTATTATTAATGTATTGTACTATATCAGTCTATATTGTTAAAGCATTTCACTCATGTGCTTTATTGGTGCAACATGTTAACATGTTGCAAAGACTGCGAGACTGTGACCGTTCCACTGCTTTGCACGCTGCTTAGATGTGGTTAGCGGCGAGCAAATGATTCCATTTCAAGGGAATTGTGACAAAGGGCACTTACATACTTAAGCGAAATATTGATTTCAAAATAGTTGATTCCATCATTCCATCAAATTCCTATATAAGTAAAATCAACTTAAGCCAGACCACTCATGCATTGGGATGGTCAGCAAGCAAAAAGCTGCCTATGACATGAATTTTTGTGGATACTGGTGGCTTTTCTTGGATGTTGGCGAAGTTCGCAACTCAAAGGCTCGAAAAGGGTCGAAGATCACCATGTTGCAAGAGAGCAGAGACACTTTGGCAAAGATGTTGTTTCATTTGGTTGAATTCACAATTGATGCTTGATGAGTAGGTTTTTTGGGTAATTGTAATTGGAACCACTTCCAAATGACCAACCATTTCATGTTGCTGAGAGATGATAATTCAGATCAGTTCGAGCTGTCGCAAACGGCACAGCATACTTGCACGAAGCTCTGGGTGAAGCACGAAGTATACATGTTTGCAGAGTAGAGCATGCTCCATGCGCGTTTCAATGGCCCCGCATTTCTGCCACCTGATTGCAATTCCGAGTCTGTGTGTTTCAGAGTGCCAGCTATGGCAACATCTACCACTATCGCCGTTTGGGTAATTACAACGAACAAATGATGAACTCTCAAGCTCCCAAATCTAAATCCAACGGGCTTAGCGAGTGCGAAGAAACAACATGCAAATGAATGGGGGAAATTCGAGATCCCAATATAGGGTCAAACTCAAGTCTTCAGGTTTCTCTTGGTTGCCTGGGGTAGCCTGTCATCCTTCCTTTGCGTCCCCATTGATTGTTCATGTTGGATTCATGGGGATACACCCCCCAAGAATGACCTCCCAATAATAGATGGTGAATAAGGCATTAGTAGTTGCTGTTGGTGATCAATAAGCCTTAATTAACCTTAGTGTATTGTGGAGTTCACTTTTGGGTGGTTAAATCATTATCATGTTAAATCCCCAAGATTCCATCAGAATCATATCACAAAATACGTAAAAAACAATCAGTTGCCAAAAAAACAATGGGTATGCGTCACAAGCCTCATTTGACCAGCACAATCCTGAAACATCCTCCAGCCCGAATCATTCTATGAGGCGGGTATTGCATGGTATGATACGATACGATTCTTTACCCAGCCCGAAATCATATTTTTTTAAAGTATTCAAAAGTCACATTCTACAAAAAACGCTGGAAACAAGAGCAGTCCATGGATAGTTGGATCACCCCTACCACTTGTACCCGCTGCTGTCCCAAAGTCACTGCAGTTGCCTACCAGAATTAGGCTCAATTTTGTCTTGTCACCCAGTTGTCCTTAGATATCCTTAGACTTGGTTTACGAATGTTTACGATATTTTTACATGGCTGTGGGGCAAAATCATGCTACCTTGCTGAATATCCGCTTGTTTTGTTCATCCCCAACAGGGTTTTACATGTATTGACCCATCCCCATGGTAGTAGGCATATTTGTCTGATGAATTTGCGGTTCCTGTCGACTTAGACCCTCCAAGTACCCATAAAAATTGGTGAAAGTCTCAAAATCATGAGTAGTTAGCGTTACTAAAGCAATAATAAGCCATCCATATGTTGATGGTTTATACCATCCATTTATTGCAATTCTTTGGCTGGTGGATCCTATTGCATTCCTAGCATACTACCAAAAATTCTAGCTACTAACTTGGAGGGCTCAATTTCGGATTTTCCCAGCCGTTCAACTCTCGCAACCCACGCCATTGCGCAAAAAGCGAGGTACCAATGGCTTCCACGTGTCCTGGCTGGTCACAACCACCAGAGCCGAGGAGCAAAGATTAAGGTGCGGAAAGAAATGATGGAAATGGCCCAAAAGGTCCGGAAACTCCAATAAACTAGCTACTAACAGTTTGATTTGGAAAATTAAATAGTCTCTGAAAATCGGTGAGTTTATCGATTCAGTTTTTTTTTAATGGTGACTTTCCGTAGCTATGTTAGTTTAGCAGAGGGTAATGGGGAAATGAATCATGAGAAGCCACTGGATTTGGGGGTACCCAAGTTTCAGACAAACCCAGATGGGCCTATGACATACACGACCAAAATCTCTGGTCCCCTTTGGGCCTCCAATCTTGATCCATACCCAGTATTTCAGTACCTGGCGGTTCGAGTTGTGATTTTGGGTTGAAGGTTGAGTACCCTAAAAGCTGATACACAGCTGTCCCCAGCGTTTCCTTTGTGATGACTATAGCTAGAGTGATGAGCAAGGATTGCAAGGAGACATCCTGTGAAAAAAAGAAATACCATGGATCCTCACTTCGGTGTTCAGTCCACATCGGCAGTTTGAGGCGATCAAGAGCGTGCAAACCCTCTATGACCGGAAAAAGCAAAGGTTCCACCGGGAGGCGTGAATCTCAGTGCTGCGAAACGGCAGGTTGACATGTGAGGCCTCATGTCATGTAAGAGCTACAGCTATACTTGTAGATTGAGACTCGTTACAGTATCCCCCAGTGATGTTTGCTGAATTTTGTTTATAAACCCAATGAACTACAGTATATAGTCTAAATATATCTTCCATAGACTCTATAGTTGACATCTGATGTTGACCCAGTATATAAATCAACTTTGCCAATGAACTGGGGCACCACCTAGGGGCCAACCTGAAGGCGCCCATGGTGTTGAGAACCACCATTTGTCAGGCCTTTGAGACCTCAGTCGATCCCATCATTCAGTCGCAGATGTACACGCCGGAGGTGTAGCGTCTGGTGAATTACCATAGCGAACTGGAAAATCACCATTTAAGATAGCATTTAGTAGGTAAATCATCAAACAAATGGGCCATTTTCATCCATTTTCTATAGCTACGTTAAATTACCACAGGGTAGATGTCTGAGAATAGTGGCTGTTGACCGATGTGAAAAAGACGCCGAAAAAGCGGCATGGATTTTCCAATCATCAGACCAGTGCCTCGTTCTTTAATATCCGTGACCTTTTGCAAGCACCGATTCGAGGTCACCCACTTTTAGGGTCACTATTAACCACCTCATGTTAGGGTCATCCCAGTGGCTGTGGATGATTATCCCAGAGGACGTTTCTGTTTCGATCTGGGTAAGGCATGGGTGCAGAAACCACCTGGTTTGTCAAAATGCTGGACATGGCTGGAGCCCTTTTTTTTTGGTGACATGGCTACGGCGATGAGTTTGGAGCTGTGACTCAACCAACAAGCGACAGATCCCCTTTGCTGGGACAGGCACTTAAGACGATGAACTTGAGCAGACTCTGCCACCACCTCGTGGTCAGGGGCCCCAGGAGAAGCAGAAATTGAAGCGTCCAGTTTTTTTATTTAGGTCGATGTGAATACATCAGTCTACATGGCAGTCGATCTAAAGGTCCTTGTAAAGAGTTTTAATTGCGAAGGCCGTTCATGTTACGTTGGAAACCCTCGCGAAAGTTTTTGTTTCGAGTTCGTGAAAGTAACCTTTAACTTTTCGCGAAAGTTTCGCGAAAGTTGGATATTATGAACTACCATGTAAGTTCACTACAAGATGCATAGTTCAATGTAATTCCTTGCAGGATTGTTTCTTTTTGATGCTGTGAGTACCAGGTTCCAGGACCCGCATGTAAAAGGGCTAGCATTGCAGCCTTTTTCTTCATAAGTAGCGCTTCGCAACAGCCAAATACCACGCCCTGAAGCACATCCTTGGACCTGCCACTGGTACTGCCTAACGTTGCTTTCTGAAGTCTCAAGAAACCAGCTCCAAATGCAGCAGCCAAGCTTCCAAGAGTGAGGCGCTGCGAGAACCAGACGCCAAGGCCCCTGGCGTTTGCTTTTCCTGTGATGTGCCCCCTGCTGATGGCTGCATGGGGTCTATGGATAGGGTTTTTTTCGCGAAAGTTCCGCGAAAGTTTTGCGGAGGAGCGGGCGAAAGCCAAAGTTGATTTTGAAGGGGGTGGTCCAGTAAGCCTTGCAAAAAAGATTGCCTAGTCAGTAACAATCCGCCCTGAGAAGGGATCCCGTGATGCTAGCTG
>BGPT01000164.1:211778-263841 GCA_003297045.1 Symbiodinium sp. clade C Y103 | reverse complement strand
GAAGAAGAGGCATTGTTGCCCAACATGGGTTCCGCGAAAGATAAACATGGAGATCGCGAAAGTTTCGCGAAAGTAACATTTTTATTCGTGAAGAATGGCTGTTCCCGGAAAAAGGAATTTTGATCAAACCCCACATCAATACAGTTCGAACACAGAAGTCCTTGTAATGATTGTATGCAGAACGGATGGATAGGTGTAATGTATTTTACAAGTTGTATACTAATACTATCTAATACTGTACATATAATATCATATAATCTCAAATAATATATTAATATCTTACAAATCTAAGATGTGATATATTTCTCCTTGGGGTCTTAGAGTCTTGGTATGAGGGACTTTCATTTTCCTCTACCAGCGCTCAGTTGATCTTGAAAGATTTTTCGACAAAACTCGAGTTGGGACTGCACGTATACGGTGATTTCTGTGGGTGTAAGGGGATTGAACCCCCCAAAGGTTGGGATATGACCACCGCAACTATTGTTTCATCCAAGCAGTTATATTACTCGAACAGCATCTCCAAGTAGTATCCAATCTTGGTACGAAAATGATCCGCAAGTTGGGATCCCTCCCCCCCAACTTGGCTTGCCTCAGTCCTTTGGTCTGCAGACTCCGGAGTTGCCACCCGGTGAAAACGGACGTTATGGGCCTGTTTCCACCTAAAAATGTGATACCTCAATTGGACAAGTGGTTGATGCAACATGTTGGGATACGTTGGCATATGTTGGCATCATATTTAGGGAGTGATTCACTTCGACCAGGGGCTATATAAAATATAGTCTCTGGATTAAAGTATCCAGTGTCAATCAGCAGTGGTGAAATTCATTTACCCTCTAGTTATTTAACATGGCCATGGAAAATGGCTAATTTTGGATGATTTTCCCATTAAAACTTCCATTTATAGGGGATTTTCCATGGCTATGTTAAACAACCAGAGGGTAATACCAGGGAAAGTGATGATTTACCTCTTCAGACAAAGCCATCTATAGTTCATGTTTGGTCCACAGCAGGAATCCCAAGCAGCCAGTATAGGATGGAATCACAAGGACACTGACGATCCGCCGAACCAAACAAGCCGTCTGTGAATACGGCTGGCTGGGTTCCAACAAATGGCTTTGGACAACAAACCACAATGATGACTAGTCCATTTTCCGAAACGGCAATGGCAATGTTTCTTGGTTTCTACCCGAAATTTGTGGGATGCACAGTAGATTTCCATTTGTTGTCTCCACCATACTTCGATAGGCCATGGAGTTAGTGATCTGAGTAGTTCATGGGTTTTAATTAGCGAAGTAGTGTGTTATAGCCAGTTATGAAACACCAAACTAAGTATACCCCACTATATCCATCTATATGCCACCAACTCCCACGGACGTATTCGAATTAATATAATTTCGTTGGATTCAACCAACCCCAAATGGTGATCCCGAAAAAATAGGTGCAGATTTGCCCTTCATAAAAATATGATTGGCCTTTAGGGGTTGATTTGAAACCCATCTTATCCCGAATATCCATGAATATCCATGAATATCCATGATTGGTTTTGTACCCCGTGCTGATTCACCATTGTGTCCCCCATCTCATGGTGCCTCCTGTGAAATCCCCCAAGGATGGAGAGATACGCGGCAAGGGCTGAAGAGTTGGCTGCCAGCTTGGACTCAGAACAGTTGCTGAGCTGATTTTTTCGGAGCTGGCCGAGACGGGTTGGCTGGTGGCTGATCAAGTGCTTTAAAAAAAGGGATATAATAGGGATATTATATATATATATATTATATATATGAGGTACGGTCAAACTCTGGTAGACTAACTTATGTATTGAGGATTCTCTGGTGTCTGGAAAGTGCACAAAACACTGTGTAGCGATAGGGCCCCCCAAAAGCGATACCTATAGTTGTTCAGAATACGCACATCTTAAATTGTTTGACATAAAGTTGCCTAGATGCAAGAGACAAAATTAGCGATACCCCTAGCGATACCTTAGCGATACCCTTTTGTCCAAAATGTAGCCCCAGACCACTAATTTAATAGACACTTTCCTCTTTTCCTTTCTTCAGCCGTTCCCCTTTTCCTTTCCTCCTTTCCGTTCCTTTTCCTTTCCTCTTCCGGAACGAGAGACGCTGCTTCCTCTTCCTTTTACTTTCTTTCCTTTTTCCTTCCTCTTCCTTTCTTCTTCCCGTCCTTTTCCTTTTCCTGTTCCTTTCCTCTTCCGTTCCTCTTCCTTTCCCCCTACGTTCCTTTTCCTTCCTCTTCCGTTCCTCTTACTTTCCTCTTCCGTTTCTTTTCCTTTCCTTTTCCTTTCCTCTTCCTTGCCTCTTCCGTTTCTTTTCTTTTCCTATCCATTTACTTTTATTTTCCTTTCCGTTTCTCTTTATTTTTCTTTCTCATTTCCTTTTCCATTCCTCTTCCCTTCCTCTTTTTTTACAAAAGAGAGACCTTTCTGTAAGAGAGACCTTTCTGTACTATTTGACGGCCTTACTAATCTTCATTCTATAAAGAAAATAAAGATCTATTTTCTTTACTTTGTGATTCCAAAGCAAGTCATGTCGAAGCTCTGCTCATCACATTTTACTGGCCTGAGATTCAAATGAATCCAGCATTCGTGGATGTGGTCAGCGCGTCAAGCATGTTTGTGAGCTTTCGTGACACAATGAAGAAGTTGGTGTTTGCCTGGCTTTCATTGCACACTCTCAGCACCAGGCCATCATCGCAGCCTGAAAGATGCATTCCTCCTTCGATGCCTAGAGACTTGTCATACAGATACGTTCGTGTGTACCGTGCGCTGAGCGAAATCCGTGCTTTCAAGAAGCAGGACAAGAGGACGAGATACATTGCGTCTCTGGGCGATGTTTATTGTGGCGCTTGGCATGATGTCACGGCTGCGTCTGCTGTGACAGGTGAAGCCTCTATGCGCTTCTCTGTCTCCTGCGAGCTTGCAGAGGATCACAGCTTGCTGGATCTAGTTCGCGCACAAGCTGCCGCTGTGTCCTCTGCGCCGTACTTTTGTTTTGATGTCTTGCGGGGAGACAGCCTTCTTGATGATGAATATACTTGGGCAGATCTTGGCTACCCCAATCTGGTTCACTTGGTTGTGAAACCAAAAGTTCTGGATTGGACTTGGACGGAGAACTTGTTTGATGCGATTGAAGATGGTAATGTTCAAGAAGTTCAGAAATTGTCGAAGATGGGGCAAGATCCTTGCACCATGATAGATTCAGCCCTCTGCGCGGCAGCAGAGAGGAACCACTATCCTATAGTGGAATTACTGATTCGGCTGGGGCCAATGTCAACTACATTCCCATGGCCGCCCACGGCCTTTGCAGACTGCAGTTATTTCCAACGCAGAAGGGTCTGCCACCCTGCCCTTGGGCAGTCACGCAAACCCGAACTTGTGTACTGTGTGATGGTACTTCGGCACCAACACGCCTTTAGTATACTGTCTACGCAGATGCGGCCATCACCCACATCCTCCTTTCACACTGTGCATGCCCAGTGCTGCCAAACGCATACGGGTCATCTCCGGTTGCATGGCCACCCCTGGCATCGTGATTAGTGGCGCTATGTTTGGCCGAATGTTCTGATGAGGTCGATGCTGCAACCTTCCTGTTTCGACATGCTTAGATCTTGGCCACTATGACTATGGGGTGCCCTGCCAGTTTTGGACAACCTGTAGAGCGTTGAACAATCATCGCCAGAACCCACATTCCGATCTTGAGTGGCAGCTCGATTTCTGCAAGCCGTTCCCAGGCCATAGGCTCTACGCGTTGGGTGCGTCTTTGCCTAAACAGAGCGGTAGCTTTGGAAAAACAAGATGCAGCCCACGAACCCGAATGCAGTCACGATAAGCACTTGGGCAGGACAAATTATTGCCACAGTCTTGTATATTCATGTGTATTAGTCCCCTGTGTCCCTACCATCGTAGACTGTAGAGTGTGGATTGGGGGGGTTGTGAAGTGTGAAGTGTGAAGTGTGGAGAGTGGAGAGTGGAGTGTAAAGTGTGGAGTGTAGGTGTGAAGTGTAAAGTGTCGAGGGTGGAGTGTAGAGTGTGGAGAGTGGAGAGTGGAGCGTGGAGGGTGGAGCGTAAAGTGTAGAGTGTGGAGTGTAGAGTGTGCAGTGTAGAGTGTGGAGTGTAAAGTTTGGAGTGCGGAGTGTGGAGCCTGGAGTGTAGAGTGTGGAGTGTAGAGTGCGGAGTGTAAAGTGTAGAGTGTGAAGTGTGGAGTGTAGAATGTGGAATGAGATTGTCAGAATGTCCCACGCCTGCCACACGATTTGCACCACTTGACACAGCCCTGACAATGCGATTTGCAACAAACTCGCAACACGACACTTTAAAGTATTGCACCTGCCACGAAAAATGAAGATGGACACCTCCAAAGTGCTGCGCCTGCCACGAAAAATGGAACTCATCCTCTGAAAACGAGGCAAGAGTATTGGGCCTGCCACACAAACAACTTTCGACACACTTTCCAGACACGGTAGAATGTCACGAAGTGCCACGCCTGCCACACGAAACAACCTTACAACCACTTTGGAAACCTCCAAAAATGAGAGGTTTTGGAGCTTTCCCCATGGCACGGCGATGCCACAAGAAAAGCAGAGAATCGAGATTGGAACGATGAAAACGGGCATTTCGTGCGAGGCTTCCGCCAATTTCCATCACATCTCACATGTGAGAATGTCACGATGTGCCACGCCTGCCACGCAAAAACGACGTTACCGCCCCTTTTGGACAACTCCAAAACGAGCATTTCGTGGGAGGCCTCCGTCGATTTTCATCACATGTCAGAAAATGCCACGCCTCTCACACAATTTGCACGTTTTCACTCCTGGACGCAGCCCTGACAATACGATTCGCAAAAAACACACAACACGACATTTCTAAAGTATTGCGCCTGCCACGAATAATGACGATGGAGGTCTCCAAAGTGCTGCGCCTGCCATTTGACACGTCTGAAACCTTTAAAAATGACCACCTTTGCAGCTTCCCCCATAGGCACGGCCATAGCGCCCTACCGCGAGCGGTTGCGGACGGTTGCGGACGGTTGCGCAACATAAAGCGAACAGACACTCAACCCCCAAACCCCCAGAGTGAAACGGGAACCCTTGCTACGCATTCGAAAAAAAAACAGAAAGCGCCTGAAGAGTTTACAGATCATGACCTGGAAAGGTTGATGGCCAGAGGTTTGACAACTGCTGAGATCGACGCGTCTTTTCATGACCTAGAAAGGTTGATGGCCAGAGGTTTGACACTTGTTGAGATCGACGCGGTTTCAACAAGAAGACGTGATGCCGTCAGAAGGCGCAGTTGGCATCAGCTGTGAGAAAAGTCAACGCCAACCTCGCTGCAGCAACGATTTGATCAAGAATGCTGCAAGGGAATCCGGTTGCCTTTGGCGGCCGACGGATGTATTCCCATTGACCTGGGGCGCATGCCAGCCGGTTTTTTTGAAATTCCCTGCTGCTCTGATCTTCTTAACCACGCGAACGAGATGGCGGCTTGAAGTTCGATGAGTTGTCGCGTACATTACTACATGGATATCTTACAATTATTCAGCCAGTGTAATACATGGGTTTTTGCCGGAAACAATGGGGAAAAACCCAACCATCATCGCGGATATTTTATAGGATATAATGGGTTTCAACCAACCCCCAGACGTAGCCCTCCAAATAGGTTTTGGTGGGCATTTAACCAACACATATGGGGATTTAACCATCTCACATGGGTATGTAATGAGTATTTGATTGTATATAATCAAGAATGACTCTGCTCAGTGGTTTCAACTTGTGTGTTTTCAACAGTTCTCAACCCTTGATATGGGATGTTAATTCCAACCAACATATATTTTTCAGGTGCTATAACCCTCGCTATGAACGCATCAAAACCGATGTACTGAGCCCAGCTATGTCCAGGGTTATAACCAGTTTATCAAGTAGGATGAATCACCAGGTAGCCTCCAGAAAATCTTTCAGGATTCAAGTAGCTCCGGTGCAGATGGATTTTAAGGCCAATACCATGGTGTAATTGGAACCCCAAGTAGCCGACGGACACCCAGGGAATTGTTTGGGTCTAAAATGATAGAAATCCATGGATGTACCCCGAGACTAGCATCCCCTAGTATATATATATATATATAATTATATAATATGTATATATATATATATATATTAGCCTTGATGTTAGTTGAGGGTAAAGTAGTTGGATCTCTATCTGTAGTGCCCATAGATCTGGAATTCCATGGGATTTCAATAGTAAAATGATCCACATTCATGGTTGGTTTTATGTGTTGATTTACTGAAGGGTGCCACTCCCGCAACTAGAATATTTCACATCCCTCAAAAAGATTCAAAAAAGGAAAAATTGCAGTTGTATCGGAATAGGATTTTACTTTTTTTTTCTGTGGTGGGTTGCTGTGCACCTTGAGAGTACCAACTTGTTGGGTGGTTTTATTATGTTTCAGTGGTCTTCCGAACCCCAACTCATGGTAGGTTCATCAGGTTATTTTGGGGCCATGGTATATACATTTTACCAACTTGTCACACACACAGGATATGGATCGGTCAAATCTTAAGACCCAACAAACCGCTCGTTTTGATCCATTATCAGTAGTAACAACATCTCATTTTGGGGTACCGAATTCAGAGCCGTACACAAATAAACAATGTATATGAGTCTCGCAACATCTTGCTAAACATCGGGCGAAGCACCGTAATTGTGGTACTCCAATTATTTGAATGAAGATGAGAGAAGAGACGGATTGGTGAGACAATGCGAACCCAAAATTTGTCTATACGTTTTGGTGATATCCCAAATGTTTGATGTTCACCTTCTGTGCAACTTGGACCAGAACTTATCCATACGAAAGGTTGTAAACATAAAAAAAAGGTAAATTCCATGTACGTTGGTCTGGATCATGAAGATATGATAAGTCTTCATGAAGACATGAAATTTTAGATTTAGGAACTCAAGATTCAAATTGTTAGGTTAAGGGTTGAGGGGGTATACTACCCTTTCTATGTTGGGGATTATCATTAACAAGGATTTTACTTCATGGAATAGCAGAGGTTCTTGAACACTGCTCATTTCTGCGTTCACAAAATTTCAAGTTTTCACTAAAGTCTTTGGTGTTGTTCAGTCCCTATGGATCCAAGTACTTCCTGAGAAGGTACTTCACCGCCCAAATCATACCCTAAATCCATCTAAATCTCAGAAGGTACTGGACTTAGATGGAGTGGCGATCCCATTTTTGTTGATGAAATCGTATGAAATGGGGATTTATTGCCATATTTTGGGGAATAACTATCCGTTACCCAGCTATTTGGGGATACCTAGTGTTACACCTAGGGTACCAGGGTTTTGACCCATAAAAAGTGAGATGTTCCCTGCAGTTTTTCCCGAGGTTCGCCTTAATCCTCCATGCCATGGGTCGAGCCTCACATCGTCACGATGGAGTCTGACTGACCGGTTGGTCGATGAATTGGGGGATTCTACTGATGAAATCCAATCGATTGTATTGGGGACCACAATCAGCCGGGAATCCCTATCAATTTACAATGAATATCCTAGATCTAGACCTTGACTTGACCAATGTGTGCGTGTTACGCCATGTTCATTGGTGTTTGTCTATCCATTTTCATTGGTAAAGTGAAGGTCAAGGGATATCTCAGTACCCAGATGTCTTGTCATCAATTTTGGGATGACGAACCCAGCTTTTGGTATGGATTCAGTGAGCACACCCTGTCGCACACCATGCCATCACGTGAAATCTACACAGTCCACCATGCCTCTGACCAATGGTTCAAAGGTGATGTGGGTCCTGCCAACCACGTCGTAGTTTACACGTCGTAGTTTGAGAGGGTGTTGTGGCTGCTGGGGCCTCTTGTTGGCTTATTGGACCGGACTCCTGCTTTTGTCCACACCTGGGAGCTGTAAACCATGCCCACTTGGTGGTTTATGGCATTGGGTGTACCACATACATGCCCATTTACCCGATATGGAACATGCACCATGAATACAGATCATTTCCTGACAAAACCATGGTTATTCTCCGTGGTGTCTTCTGAATTTACCCCAGGCTATATCTATTTATACCTCTTTAATTATTCGCGCGAATTCATTACCGGGCAAAGCCATTTTTGTTGGTCGTTGGTCCATGGCCAGATGCTGCAGAGCTTCAGCAAGCGGATGCTGCCCAAGTTGCCACTGTGGGGCAGCACGGTGCAATGAAGATGCTCATCCGGCATTGGTGAAATCCAAATTTCGCAACGGGTGTCAACCTCAAGAAAATATATCCACGTGGATGTTGTCTCTAGCACAACACGCAAACAAAAAACACATTTGAGACGATTAAAACATATCAAAATATATCATGTACATTGATCGAAACATATTTGGAAGTGTCTGAAGATGGGGGAATCGGGGTTTACCCCCCAAAACCACCATTTCAATTTGACAAAATGATGATTCACCAGGGGATAGACTAGTTTTCTTCAGGTTTTGGACATCCATCAATTGATTTATCAAAAGAAAGTGCCCTCCCGTAAACTGACATAGCTATGACAAGTTGGCCAATTTAGAGGTGATTTACCTCTTCAATATGGTGATTGTCTATAGTTATGTAACAGATAACCAGTTGGTAAACCATTGGATTCCATTACATCCCCATGTGTTGATGCTGAAGCCACCATTTTTCCCATGAGATCCTACAGTTGCAGCCCTGAACAATTACAACTGGCTGAAACCTCATGAAAGTGATATAATGTCACCTGAGTTACAGGAGGTATAGCTCATCTATTTTACCAACTGGCTGGCCATGACATCCCAATGGCAATGAAACAACAGTGCCGAGGTTCGTCCCCAGGGATTTGGCTCGTGTGTGCCTTGCCTATGCCAAGTTGCAAGAGCGTGACGAGGCTCGGCTCATGGCAAGCGGCGCCATGATGTTTTTTTTTTTGAGGGGGATAGATAAATGCTGATCGTATATAAATGGGGATATGATGGGGATTATCATGGGAATATGAATATTTTCTGGGGATAGAATGGGATATATCATGGTATATGCATACTAAATTATATATATATATACATTTTTTGAGTTTGACCCGCAAACACTTGTTTTTGTTGTGTCTACTTCGTTGAACTTAGAGCCACATTAATGATTATACAGTATCATGTCAGATTTGCCTAATGTGTCTTTGTAGTTTTCTTAACACTTATCAGAGTCATTTTTTTTGTTTTTTTTGTTGTTTTACCTTTAAGACGAGTTAAAAGATGGCTACATATGCGTCGTTATGTGACCTGATCATGTTGCATCCGTATCAACTGCACACATATCGTGGTGGCAAGGGGCTGTGTCCAAGTTACTAACCCGTGAGAATATTATGTAAACATGTATTATATATCAATATAATATATATATATATATATACATGAATCTATTAAATTTGATATATATATATATGTTTTTATATGATTATATATATATATATATGATTGCCCCAGGGAACATCTGACAACTTTCCACACTAGAGTCTATGGCCGCCGCAATGCGCGGTCCATGGCGAGGTACTCTTCAGACGGCTGGCACTTGAAATGTCAAGAGCTTAGCTGTGGATCGAAACCATGAGTTGCGGAACCTAGATGGCCGACGTTGGATCCAAGTGTGATTTGGGGGGTTAAGTACGTTCTCAGGAACTGCTTGGATCCATATAGCAAGTTAACTACAGTAGTATTGAGGGAACCATCATCAATTTCCTAGCCGTAGCCCAGTGAATCAGCTTGGGAGTCAAGAAAAGGTGTCAAAAAACGGCCAACCCTTGGAATCCCCCCACCTGGTGCTGGTTTTCGCTGGAGATGATAGCCAAACGTTGTGAATCAAACAGTTCCATGGCCCCACCACCAGCAACCGATGATTTGCTTGGTAAATACATGTAAATACCCCAAGGGCTGGATATAATCCCTTCCAGAACTGCATCAGCCAACGTTGAACACTTAGATCTTCAATGTTCCCATCTTTGGTGGTGAAAACATGTGAAAACCCAATTGTTCCCATTTGTTGTTGGGTACTGAGCAATATATTGATTGAACACAAGGTGCACCTCTGAATCCACTGCCAAATTTCATCGGCTAAAGACGTTGCACAAGTGTAACGTCCCCATCAAATCCCCCTGGTTTCGTTGACGAAATCCGTGAAAACAATGACCATGATTGTTGGTTAAACCCGGGTGAAGTCCCAAATTGAAATCCAACATAAAACTAAACCAACAAAACCCTCGTGAATTTGATAAGATCATATCCAACACCTGTTGAATCCCACAATCGGATGTCCCCCTGTATGAGAGGCCACACAAACTTCCCCTGTTCGATGGCCGCGACTTGCAGATGGCCCGAGTCTCAGAGTGGTCCGTTTGGAAAAAGAATAAACACATTTGAGTCATTTGAAATAGGGGGTTCACGGGATTTGCAGAAACAATACATTAAAAAAAAGGTTATGAGGTTTGAACATCAGCAATTGTGGAACACAACTGAAAAACGATCGTTGATGAGATACCCTATTTAATGGGATTTTAGTTGGATTTACAGTACCCATCAAGTGTAGGGGGTTAAAATGATTGATGAGGGTTTAACTATCATAGAGATGGGAATGCAATTCATCAATGATGCGCAAGTTTGGCGAATGTGCGCAGTTTACTACCTGATTATTTGGGAGTATTGTAACCCATGGGGGTAGCTATTGATCACCAAGTATTTTACAGGATGGGATTTTTGGGGTGTTTTTCATGACTCTCATGGGCTCACATGGCAGTTGATGATTCCAGGCATCCGGTGTCATCAAACCTGGCTGGAAAATCTCCACCATTTCGTTCGATAATTGTCCCAGCTAGAAACCTCCATTTAGTTCGAGGATTTTCCAGCCAGCCACGGTGGCATATCCAGAGGCTATCATCCGGAATTGATACTTGGCTCTTCACTTGGGGTTTCACCCTTAATTTCTGGGGTTCCAACCATCAAACATATGGGATACAATAAAATGGGCGTTCCCAAGACCTCACATCATGCACCGTCCAAAGTAGCCAAGTTAGTTGCCAACCATTTGGGACCATTGTTGCACCCCGAATTGGTGGCTGCATATCCAATCAAAAGCCCAGTCCAGGATGCTTGATCATTTTGTTTATGTCCTGGAACTGGGTATGTAAATGTATAACGTATCAAGTATGGACAATTAAGGTATGATAACCATGTAAATAAAGAGGAGGCAACTCGCATTCAAGTTGGTTTATTAGGAAGGTACTCCAAGCCTACCATTTTTCCAACCTCACCAACACGAGCAGATTCAGGACATTCCACCAGGTTTTTTTGGAGGTACATCAATATTGGGAAGGGATGAATGTTCTCTTGGGGCCCGAGAAAGCCAGTTATAACTTTTGTAACTGGCATGAATTGACTCCTGTAACTAAGGTGAAATATATCACACTACTTACTACTTAAAGTAAATGAGGTTTTCAAGCCAGTGATAGCTGTTGAGGGCTGGCTATAAGTGTTTATGACACATAGTGACACATACTACCCATCACTAACCAGTGCTGCCAGAACCGATTGGAGGTTTGCCTCGCTCTCGATGTTGGAATCCCATCATTGGAAGACATGGCCTCACGAATACGCATGAAACCAGGGCATCTCCCACAGGTTTCAAATCACTATATATAGGTCGACTGATGTGAACCTTTGCAGATCCAGACATGGAAGATTTTTTGCAATCCAAATATAAATCCATATATGGGAATATCTGACATTAGAAATTCCAATTCAATCAAGTCTAGGTGGATCTTTTTGTGAGGGTGAATTCTTATAAATCACCCCAAGTATAAATTCTGAAGTTTCTTGTTTTCTCCATCCCTTTCACCCGGTCACTGTGATCGCATAGGTCGCAAGGGCCTTCGCAAAGCTTTTGATCCGCGATGATTTGCTTTTTGATGACATTGCCGATGAGGTTCTCCGATGCGGATCCCAAACAATGAGTGGGTCAGCCTTTTGACCCGGAGCCAAGAATTTCTGGGTCAGCACTGGAGATTCCCGGGCGAAATTGGTTATTCATCTTACTATCATTCACTCACTATCCCTATATCCATTATTTCAAACTGATTCTCAATTGATTCCCATAGCACGCGTTCCATAGTGAGGATACCCCGTGCCATCACCGCATCACCACACCTTGCATCGCCAGGTGATTCGTCGGCCGCAGGAGTTGGACCATGTGGCAAGCTGAGAGATGGAAGATTTAAGGGGGGCTGACCATTTTTTTTCACAAGCATAATTGACCCCAAATCTAGGGCAAATCTTACATGTATGGTGTACCCCTTTCTGTCTATTTTGGTAATTTTTTCCCATGGATTAGGGGGTCAACGGGGGTTTAAGGTAAATAGAATACTGTACGCTTCCAAGGATGAAACTCAAAAAAGACGGAGGTCAGGATCCAGGAAAAGGTCCAAGATAGCCATTGGACTTCGGGTGAAATCCCAAAAACAAGCCCAAACAGAAGCTGTCCCCACTTGATCTTGTGCCTCGTGGCAAAGGCTTCGTTGCTGGTGATTGCAAGCGCATTTGCGCGCTTCAACATCCGTCAAGTCCTTGGAGAATTTGGGAAAGTGGAGATCAATGGCTGGGCTGCTGGTATACTATCGGGCCAATCGGGAGATTGTGGAAGTCATTAGCTGCACATGTGTCACAATGACACTGCAAAAGACCTTTAATAACATTGAAAAGATGTTAGTACGCGATCCACACATCTTCACAAAATTGTGCCAGCAGTTGTAGGTTGCAGCTGGGTGTGTGCTCACCTTTGTGCCACAGTGTTTCGCGCTAGGCATAGGCTTTGCCAACCATGCACTATACAGTTGTAGCCCTTGACAGCTACAACTGACTTATAAGCTTACTTCAGTGAGGTATAAGCTTAGTTACAGGAGTTATAATCCCATTTGTAAATTTATACTTGTCAAGAGCCACACGTGTAGGACGTGTTGGTCGCTCCATACTACAGTTGGCTGGCCATGGCAGCCGTTGTACTCCTAGGCACGCAACGTTTGTGGCCAGTGCTTGGTGAATGGCGGGGGCCTGAGGGGCCTGAACAGCTTTGAAAGGCAGACATAGGACTGTTTGTTTGACCAGATAATTAATGAAAATCATTTGGTTGGTGCTTTCTGCTTTCAAGTGTTTCCAAGTATATATCTCTGGCTGCCTTAGCATTTTCTTCGGCTTAATTATTGAAGTGAAAAATCTTCAATCTCGCTACATCATCCCCTACGATGTTTGCAGGTCTTTGACATTGCTTTGCTATTTGCGCAGCTCTTTGCCCCATGGCCCAATTGAACTCCTCACATATCACGGCAGCTCCAGTCTCACCTTCTGAGACTAACGCGGATCATTTTCGGGGGGAATGATGGGATGATTTTTGATGACTTTTTAAATGCTTCCCTATAAGAGTTGGAGAAATGCAACCTCTTGAGGCTGCTGCAATCACATTTGGACTTCTCAGCCCAGGCTGAAATCGGTCAGCTTGCGCCAGCGATTTGATGCAATTTGATGGAATTTGGGGATATGTACGCCACAAATTGAGTGTGTTCTTGCCTGACATGATTCTTGAATATTCTTGAGTCTGAGATTTTTCCTTGATTAAACCGGTTCATGCCAGGTCTGAGTTTGGTTTTATCATATCATATCATATCATGCTGAAAATTGGTGTTTTCCTGGAATGGTAACCAACTTTGGTGGCTTTACCCGGATTCTTCCAATCCAGGACCGGGAGATGACCGGGTCACCTCTTCGTCAGGACATTGGAGCGGTGTTCAACGCTTTCAGCACCGTGGACTTTGAACACAAGGAGTCGATGTCGGAGTGGTGCCCACAGGGGGTTTCCCGTTGAATGGGCCAACTGGCCAAGGGTGCAATGTGGTAAGCCCAATGCCATAAACCATACCATTAACCATGAATGGGGGTAATGATACAGCATCCCAAATAGAAGTAATTATACCCTCCATTAGGCATGGCTTAATAGGGTTTACCACATCACCCTATTTTCAGACAAACCCATGAGGATTTTTTAGAGCCTGAAATATCGAAGGCTTGGATCAATTGGATCAATGAGACTTTGAATGACGTGAGCTTCGAGTCATTTATAGATAGATGATAGATATCGTAGAATCTATAACCTCTATTGTCAATATAGATATATAGATATATCAGTATCACTCAATTGATTTCGTAAAATCCATGGCTTCCTGTAAATTTCCCCATTAACCAATCCATTGACAGTACTGTTCTATATTTCAAATTTTCCATAGATTTGTGGTGCCGCAGGAACTCTTCCAAACCTTGTTGCTGAGCCTGTCGCAGGCCTTGGGCGGTGCCAGTTGACTAGAGGTTTTTTCCCTGAGGGTTTTGGGGACAAAATTGATCAACATTTGGATGATGACCAAAAAAGAACATGGTTGAAATGAAAATGGATGGTTCTGGGTCAAACTTGGTGAAATTACAAAGACATGGATGACGAGAGCTGAACATGCACCACAAGAACCAGGACACAAGAACCAGGATGTGGAGTTTTTTGGGATTCAACTTGGGCCTATACCCCGGAAGGAAGTTTCAAGCATGATATCTGAATCATTGATCATCTATTAATATATATATATATACTATATATTATATACATATAATAATATATATATATATGTATATGAAATAAAACCTACCAAGATCTACCAAACCTATCTTTGCTCAGGAGCCTCTGCTTTCCGAAGCAAGGCCTTCCACCTTGTGCCCAGAGCTCAGCCAGCTGGCTGGAAAACCCTTTATTTGTAGATGATTTTCCCATTAAGACCTGCACTTATAGGGGATTTCCACTTGGTATGGTTGAAGTGTGGGTTTGGGAACTAGGAACCAATCAATCCACAGACTCAGTGATGTTTTGCCATTAAAACCGTGGTAGCTACTGTGGGCCATGCACAGATGTCCAGATGATGCATGATGACATGGCTTAATCAGCTGCGACTTGGGAAGCATCACTGGGTTAGACCTCTGGAAACCTAAAGTATCTCGAGATGTTGCTTGGATTCAAAATATATCACAATATGATCTCCAAACAAACCAGACGAAGCCTTTGACAACCCAAAAACCGCTTCCCTGGTGAAACGAGGTCTCACCTTTAACGCCATGGAATCTCGACTGCAGTTGGCCGCGCCGCCGGCACAATGCCTGGGGGTGGATCAGTTAGCCTACTGCCCTTTTGCGATTGTCCGGTTCTCAACCATGGATTCGCTTTGCTTAAATACATTTAAATACCAATTTATGGAATGAGACATGACAAGAATAAAATTGCACCTTTTCATACCATGCAAATGATACCACACAGATAACGAAAAAACAAGGAGGGAAACAAGTGCGGAATTGACATCTCAATAGCTTGCTTGCTTCTACTGTAGCACTACAAAACGCGTTTTCAGTTTTTTTACGAACGAGTCATTGGACTGTGCTTGATTGTGGTTCCACTGTAAAGCAACAGCCCAATGATATCTGTCCTTCAATCCAGAGGTGACTTGGCGTCGTGGATATTGATGGGTAATCTCAAGGCACCCAACAAAAAAGGCCTTATCTTTGGCGGTCATTCGTCCACTCGCAACTCCTTTCAATCTTGTTGTTTATTCAAGCACTTTCATGAAATATGAAGAGTAGCTCTAGAACCCTCATCCAAGTGGAAATTGATTCAACCCACCCCTTCGTTTGGGGCTTCCATTCGAACTTTGCTTCACCCATTCCCAGCGGCAGAGCCCAGGCACGGCTGAAGTGGCCCAGAAAAGGCCACGAAGAGGCGATGGAAAGTCTCAATGTGCTCGTTGAGCGAGTCAGCGGCACGACCGGGGACCTGGGACGAAGATGGCCAGGGATGGCCAGGGATGGCTAGGGATGGGGTGCCACAGGCTGGCCACAAGGATCAATCATATATATGTATATATATATATATGGAATACCACATTGTGGAATGCCATGAAATACCATGGAATACCATATGTTGAGATGAACAAGCCATTTTTATGAAAGGCACAGTAAAAAAAAACTATTCTAAAGTGAACACAAGGGTACCAGGGTTTCGACCCGTACCCATGTGAGAATGGATGGCTGGATTAAAACATCGGGATTCAAGCAACACATTTTTGGCATTGAACCACTGAAAGTGACGATTCATCGAGAAAGTTGACATGAGCAGTTTCAAAAACCTTGGCGTTGGTTGATTGTGGTGCGTTATTTACTACTCTACACAATTTGGGCATGACCTTAATCCATGACCTGGGAATAGCCATGAAAACCTCGCGGGTTTTTCCGAGCAAGTGATTATTCATAGGGATTCCACTTCAAAAAAGGATGGCTGGCTGGTGGTTTCGAAGAGATATGATCGATGTTGTTGCAGCGGTTTCAACATGCTGCAACGACTAGAAGGTCTATACAATGTTTACATGATTGTGAGAGTGAATCTTATTCTTTCTGCGGGGATTTTGGTTTTGTATTTGGCTATCCATCAATTCTTTCTCGTTTCCCTTGGAATGCTTCAAGCATTTCCTGATATAGTGATTCTGTAGTTGAGAGAGGAAATGGAAGATGCAAGGAACCCCTCAATTTCCATCATTTCCATATGCTCATGCTCATCCTCATATCAGCAATCAACACAAATCAACACAGCATCCAATACAGCCTGAAATTTGCCCTTTCAAAGATACTATGTCCAGGTGAAATGGATGTGATATTGCGATGTCAATATCACAAGATCACCCACCAAAAGTCCCCACCCACCCGAGAAAAAAATGCCATCCACTTGAGTTTGTCTGAAATCCATCTACTTGAGTTTGTTTGAAACTAGGGTACTTTCACTTTTGATGGCAAGTAATTATCCTTACTAACATGGCGATATCTTGGGGGTATGCATACTTCATTTTCAAACAAACCAAGGTTTGTACATATGCATATATATATATATGTATATGTATAATCATATGCATATTTATGTAATCATATATATGTATACACATAGACACTTATATACCCATTCTAGCCCTTGAAATCCCATAACAATCCCCATTTTGGTGGGCCCAAGTCCCGGCGAGGTTGGGTGACTTTGATCCAGTGGGCTTGACACAAATGCTCCACGCCTGTGCAAGGCTCGGTAGTGGAGTTTTGGATTCACGATCATAGTAATATAGAAATAGACGATCAATAGGAACTTAGCTATAGGTAAATAATAGACTATATGATATAGATAATGATTAGCATTGCGCATTAATATATATATATAATATAATCATATACTCCACCAATATATACCATAGTAGTAGTCTTATGGCAATTAGCATATACTATATACTATATATCACTGGAATACATGGAGTCTGTCATATACAGTAAATACAGGATGATATAGCCGATGGGCACTTCATGCAAAAGTTCACTTAATTTGACATAATATATATATATATATGTATATAAATATATATACAAACGTTATAGCCAAAAAGGTGACCTCAGATGTGCTGTTTCATGAAGTCAGTGCAAGGTGCTGCCCAAGGTTTCCACTTTGGAACTGCTAAGATGCCTACCATCACGAACACCACAAGGGCTTCTGCTAGATATATGAGACTAGGCAATGGGGGTGACATACCTCAGCAAACCTAATTAAAGAACAGCACCTAGTGGAGTGCCTTGATCAACTCAAGCCGTGGGTCATGTCTCTTCATTCCTGGACCTTCATCGTAAATGATCGCATTCTTTCGGGCCAAGATGTTGTAGCCAGACCAAAAAAACACATTTGGTTGGTATTGGTCGGTGATGAATGGAAAAAGGAACCAATACTGCCAACACTTATTTGCAGTTGTATACAGTAGCAAAGGTTGGAGTAGATTTCACCAGCACTTGTGTATACATATATATATATATTTGATCATCCGTTTGGGCACAGATGCTTGAGTTGGCACTAAATGGTAACAGTCATGATCCATGCTGCTGCTTCCCAATATGAACATGTTTTTTTTGGTGCAGGACAGTCACTTCAAAGCAGAGAATTCCAAGGGCGATACTAGACAGATGTATCTATAGCAGCCATATGTCCAGGTGAAATCCCGATGGTGTCTCCTTGGTGAGACTATGATCGGCATCAGCAGGTTCAAACCATTGCAAAAGAAGGCTCAACTCGTCGAGGTGGCGGAAATTGGTCGGAAATCTTTGGGGGAGAGGGAAATTAGGGGGATAGTAATGGGCAAAATCATCCCATTATATGAGGATAATCATAGGATTGATCAAAGTTATTGTTATTTTTGTTTGATGTGATGTGTTTGTATCTTGCGAACTGACATTTAGAAGCATGTTCAACACAGAAAGAGGATGAGGAATCAGGAATCACCATTGAAATGCTAAAGAAATTGGACGTTTCGGTTCAAATTCCGGAAACACCAAAAATATATGCAGGGTTTCGCTCTCCCACAATGGAGCACTGGTCTAAAATGTTTGAGGTCTGCAAAAAATCAAAAGAAACATCCCTGTTTCCTCCACCACAGAATCCAGTGCTCTGGTATATTTCACCAAGTGTCCCCGAATCTTACCCACAACAATGTTCTTATTGGCGTATCAAAAAAGCTGGCTTCCGCTGAGATAGGTAGCCAAAGTGGCTTAACCTGTATGTCAATGACAATCCATCTATATATATATATATACATTACTGGAGTCCCGAACAAGTTAAATCCTATTTAAATAGTGCTAAACTACTGTTCTCTCTTTTTGGAGGATGGTATACATGTATTTTCCAGCACCATGGATAGTATGTGCAGTGAAAGCCAGGGCATCTTAGAGCAGTGCGGAGAGAAGATCCCGGAGTTTCCGGCGCAGCGGAGGACCCAGTGGGAGTGGGGAATAGGTTGGGTAGATAAGGATTACCAGCATTATAGAAGAGGATTTAGCCATCATTTCTATAGGGTATTTAAATGTATTTAGTATTTTTTTACCATGATCTTTAGAGGATTTAACCAACTACTGGTTGATATGGGGATCTGATCATCAGAGGGGTTGCTTCAACCAACTATACTACTGTAGGTAAATGATCGCCACAAGGGGGATGGTAATTTTACACCTTTATCTCCCAATCTTTCCCAATTGTATTTGGAGTCTTGGGAGCAAACCTTACTATGAGGGTTTCAACCACTAGAAATGCAGTAAATCCGATCCCCTGAATTTCTTACTCTAAATACCACCAAGAAGGGACCAGAAAATGAATAGATCCTGTACTGAACCAAGATGTGGGGGTTTCCTAAAATGAGGGTACCCAAAAATGGATGGTTTATAATGGAAAATCCTATTAAAATGGATGATTTGGGGGTACCCCTATTTTAGGAAACCGTGCCGCAAGGATTGAGTCTAGTATACATGCCCTCAATGGAACCCGACTAGTGACCATATCATACCAATCCAGCTATTGACAGCCTCGTTTTTGGAACCCCATGTTCCAGTTGTCATATTAAATTAGTGGGGGTGATATGGTCATATGTTGACACGAATGAAGGGTAGGTATGAGATCTTGTGCCATCAATATTCTGGCTCAGCTCTGCACATCTCTGCACTATTTTCACCGGTCTTTTAGGTGAAATCCACTATTTTTGTGTAGTTAGTGTTTCCTATGTTCAATGTTCGAAAGCGGGGCACATTAGGTAGGTGAGTTGGCTAACTGGGGTTATGGTGAATATAAATATAGTTTAGATATTTTGTACTTGTATAATAATCTGATATGTGTACATTACTTCTGTGTATAGGAGGGTTTGTAAGCCAACAAGAACTTCCAACTGGTGGCACCAGGCCTGGAAAAAATGCAGCAGTTTCCAGGCAGGGTGGGTCAAGTCACGACTCAGGTCGCTAAGTCTACTGGTGAATTCGTGTGCACGGCTGCAGCAAAAAGATGCAGGAGACTCAGATGGCTGGCTGGTTCATGGTTTTGTTTAATGTTCGAGAAAATCTTGGATAGACATCAAAGCTTTGAAACTTTGAGTACAAGTCTTGTGGTCGAACATGGAGCCAGATCACTGGACACCTGCGAAATGGATTGGTGAGAATCAAAAGGATGGATACAAGTGGTTCGTTAATTTGTGGTTCAGACTGAACCCCGAAAAAGGGACCTGGAGCCAAAACATTGGACAAACATTGGAGCGAAGTATCTGACGTTTTGACTTGTGCTTATGGGTTTAGACTGCTAGATGTGACTGTTTTTCAACAAATCTGTCCACTCCCCTGCAGTTCCGAGTGACCATGTCAGGTGTTGGCAAGTGTCTATAAACCGGAGGCAAATCCAGGTCACTCTTGTTGGTCTGAATTATTCATATTAGATGTTTAAAATGACAATACACTGACACACTGACACAAGGTGATCACCTACATGCTGGTGCTTGCTTTTTTGATTCCCAGTATTCCCATGTTGTGAGATTTGTTATCTTCATCGAAATGGGATGATGATCCCAACTGGCAATCAGTTTTTTCCGGGCCAACGGGCGAGTTTTTGGCACGTTCAAGGTGAAGCTCTTGACCAAAGTTGCCAAGAGTGCCGCGCCGGACACCCATCTCCGGAGCTCGCCAGCTCCGGTCAACGGGGGGTGATTGGGGGTATGGTGAATTGGTAGATCTTGGTGATGGCTGAGTGTAGAAGTCTAGACTCAAGGGCATGCTTGGGAAATCTAACCAACAAACATGGTATAGAAGCAATATGAACCAATAACATATGGGTCGAACCGACTGACAAATATGTGAACTAAACATAAACTTGAAGGATATCTACAGTAAGATTAAGTGTCGTTCAAGGATTTAGTAGCACCTACCCACCTGTCATGTTCAGAAACTGATGAACAACACGAAAGAACTATCTCATATTATATATATATATATATGATTGAATTGTTTGTATTTAACTGGAATCTGCTCCGGAAGAACCTGGCTGCTTGGTGCTTTAGTTCCCAACTTGTTGCTTTGTATTTGCGGTTCCCATTGGTGTTTATTAAAGACTACTGTCGTTGGGTTTGTCTTGAAGAAACAAATGCAAGAAACAGTGCAGCATTTTTGGCCAATCATATGTGAATTCCCTTGAAATCATGTACACCGATGGCAAAATTATGGGTTTAAAACATGCTTTTGACATATTCTAATCTTATTTTCATGGTAAAATGATTGAAGTGTCTTTCAACAAAAACAAAACAAGCCTTAACTCCAAAACCGCAAACGGACACGGGCCTGGCCCTGGGGCCCCAAGGCCTTTGCTGCCGGAGTTCACCCCGCAAGCCTTGGCCGTGACGGCCTATGGCTTTGCCAAGTTGGAAGTGCGTCAGCGGCCCTGGGGCTTCACCACATGGGGATTTGAGCGCCAAAACCAGGGAATCATCGTTGATTTATGTTGATTTATGATAGGTAAACAAACTAAGCCCAGGTTGTTGGATTTGTAATTCACACAGTTCGACAAGCTTTCTCAAGCAATGTAGACGTAGGGGGCTGGAAAAAATGCACCTGTTTCTGTCATTGTTGGTGGTGAACACCATTTGAAATGGTAGTTGAGTATTGCCATGAACCAATTCTGTGGTTGAACATCACTCCACATGTTTATCACTGAAACAAGTCAATGACACGGTGCTTTCAGTGTGCATGTGTTGTTTTTACTTTTTGTACATAATGTAGAATTACCCTCTGATAACAAACCTGGAAACAACATTTGATGAGGTGTGGAAGATTGCTTCCTTCTTTTGAAATGATTACATTGGAGTTCCATCTTAGTTTTCTGGGGCTTCCATTCCTGCCGGCAAGAATCGGTAAGAACGTCCAACGCCAAAATTCATGAACTTCTCGTAGTCTTGCAGAATTGCTGGTTCAAGAAGGCTCAAAAGGACTCTGAAACTTCTGATGTTGCCAATGTTGGGATACCATTTCTACATATATGTTCCGCCAAAATCTTGTTCTTTCTACATATGTTTTTTGGAAAAACTGCTGACATATCAGCGACATACCTTGGTTGGTCCAAGGTTCAGAGATCTTGTTCTATCTGCTGGCTGAGCAGATCGTTCAGAAGATCCCACTCTTTTCTGGTCAGAAGCTGATTGACGTGAAGCGGCAATGGAAAAGTATACAAATTCTGAAAATTGATGAATTGCTGAAAATTGATGAATTGGAGACTTCGGAAAACAAGTTGTGACCGGATCGTGAGTTAACAGTTAAGCATGAATATCCCAGACTCAGATTCCAATTCTAAATGGGCCATATATATATATATATACATACACCGTATTATTATACACATTGCTATTGCACATATAATAATATGAGATACATACAGACATATACATCATAAATATGTAATCTATAATATATATATATATAATATATATAATATAATATATATAATATAATATATATAATATAATATATATATATATATATTATAATATAATATATATATATATTATAATATAATATATATAATATATAATATAATATATATAATATAATATATATATAATTTATAATATAATATATGTATAATATAATATAATATATATAATATTATATTATATATATATATCATATACATATATATAAATAATTATATAATCCCCCTCTAGATATCCCTTAAAAGCCTTTAAAAGTGTATCAACCTGGCTGCGTTTCCGGCGGCCATTTTACAAGGATCCCCTTCTTGGGAAATCGATATTTTTTTGGGGGTTGGGGAGTTTTTTTGGAGGACTAATGGACCTCTCATTTTATAAAGGTTCCCCTTTTTTATGTTTTTTTGCTGGAATTATAAAATAACTAGTGCTTGTAAATAATCCCAGGCCACTTTTTTTTGTATTACTACATTATTTTTTTCATATTTTTAGGTGTTATAAAATGACAGTTCATGCTTGAACTGCTTACATTGGCATTGTATGTCATGAACAATCATTGTATGCCGCATGATGGCACTGAACTGGATTTCTCATCTTCTAATGAACAATGTTTGCGTTTATGCCTTTTTCCTATTGAACATTGCAGTATGACCTGCAAAAAACTGAAAAAATAAAACATGAGTAAACCACACCCTTTTTGTCTTTTAAAATGCCACTGTCATCAGCTTATAAAATGATGAATGTATTCAGATCATCCTCTTGGATCATGATTGGTCCTGTTAACTAAATTTTATGGTCATAGTTTCCTATAAAAAGACAATCCAGACAATTTATGTATATTTTTGAAAATCATTCCGGATTGGCATTTTATGAGCGCAAAATCAGCCCGTTAAAACACAGATTGGCAAGGTTTCAGATTCTAGAACTTTCGGAGTTGGCATTTTATAAGAGCAAATTTCATTTTTTAAGCCTAATAGTCAATTTATAAGGGATTTTCTTATAAAATGACCCCCCAGGCTAACATCAATATTGCGAGGGGGATATTATATATATACTGGAAAATGAATGCTTGCACCCTCATTCAAAAACAGAAACAATATGGCCAATGGGTGTGAGAGAAAGTGGGTTATACCACCCAAATTGTTATTCTATGTTATTTTAATGTTGGAAATATGATAAACCATCAAATTTGGGGCACCATATTTTCGAACAAAGCCATTTCGTAACTTTAGCCCCACAAGTCTTAAGGTCTATAGTACCGAGACCTGGAGGGTTGGCGTTCTGGGGGTCTGAAGAGGTGAATAGATTCATCTAGACCCTTAAAAAATATGTCCATTATAGACCTTTGGCAGTTTGGGTATGTTGAGCTATCATGTGGAAAGTCTCAGATGAAAAAACATGTGCATATTTTTTCCCAGGATTTTGCGCATTTTTTTTTTGCATGTGGATCAACATCTTGAAAAAATGTGACAAAAATTCAAATCACTATAACGTTCTTCATTAAAAAAAAAAGTGTGGACCGACCTGCTATCTCAAATCTGTATCAATCCGTTTTGCACTTGGCAAGCTTCCAGAATGTTGAGGGTCATTTGTCAGGCCAGAAACTGATTTGGAATCACAGCCGACCAGAGCCAAATTTTGGTTCAAACTTGTTCTGTAGATCTTCTATGATTTGCATCATTCTACCTTTTCGACCTACGGAACAGTTTATGATGATAAACCCCAACATAGTTTTTGACATCTCATCTGGCATTCTACATGGCATTTTTCCTAGCATTGCTTTTGGCATTCTATCCGGGCATATACTCTGACATTATTTCTGTGGCATATATCTGACATTCTATTTGAAAGTATCCGGCTCAATGATTGGTGGCTGGATTTTGAAAGAAGAAGTGGTAGACATGAACAGGCAGTCGTAGAGAAAGCCGTTTTCTACCAAGTAGCTTGGGTCTACTTTGATGTCATTGGACTTGTTATGTGTTTTTTGGGCTGCCCACCCCAGGCTAGACCATTCTAGACCTTCCCATGTCATCCGTGCTGCAAGCGAGCAACGCAACAGTTTTTGGAATGGTCTATGATGATAAAGTTTCAGAATTGGTGGCTGCAAGTGGTTGCATTTTGAAAGAAGAAGTGGTAGACATGAGTAGGCAGTGCCAGAAAATGTAAGTTTCTACCGAGTAGCTTGGGTCTACTTTGATGTCATTGGACTTGTTATGTGCTTTTCGGCTGCCCACCCTACACAACACCATTCTAGACCCCATGACTGGCCTGCTGCAGAAACGCATGAAGGTTTTGAAGGATTTGGCAGAAGAGGGAAAGCAAGCAAACAAAAGGGCAACAAAGAAAACAATATGACCATGATTACATCCCTCCCTCCAAGAATGTACATGCATCAGTCTCCGTGCAATCTCACAAGGAGAACTCCTTGGGTCAATCATGGTCAATCCCCTCGGAGCATTCTTCTCAATCCCTTCCAGCACCAGCGCCAGCAGCAACCGTTTTTGAACAAGGAAAACAACAAAAACAAGCAAGTAAAGTGTTTCAAGAAGAAGGCTAAACATGTAAAAAAAGGCAAAGGTAGAGAGAACGAGGAAACAACAACAGGATACAACAGGTACAAAGCTCTAGGAAATAATCCTCGATGATCTATGTTAGACAGGCTGCCCATCCGAGGCACCAGCAAGATTGTAAGCATACCTCATGAAAGCAGTTGGCTCAGTTTACAACAGGTTTGCACCACAAAAACAACCTTACAAAAAATGATGTCTTTTTGTTTGTTCCCGAGAATTGGCCACTGCTTTCACAGCCTGGGACGTCAGAGAGGATTGCGAATAATCGGCAAAAACGGTGCTGCCTTATGTGCAAAAACTGGTGACGAAGGAAAACGTTGTTAGACCTCTGGATTTCGAAAAGTGAAAAGGTCCCAAATGAGGAAATTGTTCTTACGGTCACCTGGCAAGACTATCCAAATAGACCCTTGATTTAAGGTCTAGACTAAAGTTACCAAGATCCCCCCAAGTAGTTGATGCTACTGTATATATATATATCATATATACATATGTATATATGATATATTTTAGAAAACAATATATCAATATGTATATATATATATATGTAGGACTATGTAGGGAACAGTCTCATCATCTTCCCTCGCAGGTCAAGGCATTGGGATGGTGCTACAGGCCTATGGCAAGCCCCTTGCAGTTGCGACCGGGCTTTGGATGGATGTCATTGTTTGGCAGGTCACAGCGCTCAACTTTTGATGTGTCCTTTCTCTTAGAATATCTTTGATTTGCCGAGTACCATCTGGTAAACTAACATAACTATTGAAAATGAACAATTTATAGTTGATTTTCCCATAAAAAATGGTGATTTTCCATAGCTATGTTAGTTTACCAGAGGGTAGGTGATGTTCTTTTGATTTTCCCATTTGGTGAATCCACCAAAACTATCCAAAAACTAGGGAATCCACTTCATTACTTAGGTGATACACGGATATTGATATGAATCGAAATTTCAGCCCAGAGGACTCCAACGCACCCCATGATGTTTCGTCAGTATTGGTATTCAGAAACCAATTGGTGGTGCCGGTGCCCATGTTTTTTTTGTTTCTTCATGAAGAGCAGATCGCACACCCCTCCCCGCAATCTGATGATGTAGTTGTTTCTTCCGGTTTTAGCTGATGTGCCTGTCGCAAGTGAGGGTTCCTATCGCAAGTGAGGATTCGGTTAGTATTGGACCTGGGATTAAACATATAGTATCCTCCAAGAACAGACAGTAATTTATGATAATTTATGTAATTTATCACCAGTGGTTGGTTGTCCTGTTTTGGGATTTTTAACATCAAGTTCAAGCATTTCTTGAAGATTGTGTCCCCGGTGGTTGGGTGATGTTACAATTAGGACATTTACCTACTCCTGATCACTTGTTCATCTATTTTCGTAGGATGTTGCCAAATTCTACTGTACATCTTTTTGGGTGTTGCCAAAAACTCCAAGGATGGATTGTTGAACCCAACCGTCCGCTCAAGGAGACCAGCTAATCCAACAATCCAACAAGCACTCGTTTTTTTCTTGAAATTGGGTTGGTCTCAAAATGGGGGATACATTATAAAACCAAAAAATGACAGTTTTAAAGACAAAAATGGCTTACTGGTGCTTAGTAGGGAATGGGGGAATGGGATGATTATTAATGGTTAGTATAGGTCATTCCCCCATTCCCTGCTAAGCACCAGTAAGATGGTGATCCGGTGTTTCTCTGATTTCAGATAAAGTCGCATGAAGTGTTTGGTCCTGTTTGGTTCGATGCCTTCCATCTACAAAACACCAGACGGAGCATCGATGCGCTGTGACCCCGCAGCAAGGTTACACATCAACAATCAGAAGCTGGTGCAAACCTGTCTGGATCCCAATGGCCTTGGAATGCCGAACGAAGCATCGCTTCCTTGGCAGAGAAATTTTAGCCTTGCAGCATGGTTCAGCCTTGGGTGGAGCGTGTTTTTTTATTGTATGATTTCAACTCGTAGAGAACAGCTGAAAGTCACTGAAAGTATGTCTTTTTTTGCTTCTGAGTGAAGTACTCACAAAAATTCTTTGCAGGTAGCAATATGTTCAGATCGAGTTTCATTTTTTATGGGTTTCTATTTAAGGCTCCAGACTTCGCCAGCATAGTACGCCGCTTGAGACTCCAGGTCGAAAGCATTTGCGCGGCCTTTCAGATGAGCTGACACTTTGGGAGGCTGGTGCTGGAAATTTTACCGGGTCATTGGGTCGATTTGAGGAGCTGAGTCTGGTTGAAAAACATGTTTCTGTTTCATCAACGTCTGGTCGTTTAACATGACTATGGGAAATTACCCAGTTAGAATATGTTGAGATACTATACTTATGACACGTGGTGACTTTCCATGGCCATATTTAGATGACCAGCGGACAATCATCCAAATGCAGATGTTTCCATGTAAATGAATGTGTCACATCCATTGGCACGATTCTGTTTTCGGTTTCCCTAGGGATGTTCTCACCCTCAAAGCACAAGTTGCAAATTTCGTGAAGGATCATGAGCCATTGCTGTGGGCTAGGTTAGGTGTCCCCGGGGAGACCCCCGCGATGTTTGATCACACCTCTGGGGTTCGCGGCATTTCCCCAAACGATCTGAGGTCGATGCCATCGAGGATGGTTTCAAGCAACTCGATGCGTCCAGCAACTCAGAGAGATGAGATGGATGGAGTTTCTCTGAAAATGGGCTGTGCCTCCAAATCCACACAGATTCAAGTGAGATCCCACTATTTAGATCATCATTTTACTGAAAATGTCCATGTGGCTCCCCATTTGTTCAGACGAACGGAACGACCTGACATCGTCTGCAGTAGCACGGTAAGGAGAATACTTTGCAGGTCCGAAAGGATTAGATGATGAAAAATAAATAGTTTGGATCCTTACTAAGACTTACTAAAATTATTTTGTAATTATATATATACCTGGATCCCTGGATCCAAGCAAATTCTTATGACAAAACTGAATACCATAGGTATTCACCTTCCATGTTGCCTTTTCTTATGTCCGAACGGCTGTTTCTACGACCGAACGGCTATTTCTATGTCAGAACGCTTTTTGGATATGTTACACTATATGTTACCATGTTTCTTCAACCCTTAAATCACTTTCCCCAGCACCACAGTCTCACTTTCCTCACCCCTTCCAGCAGCAGCGTTCCGCGCCACATAGCACCATGCACATACTCATCATCAATGAGCATGTGGGCGTCTAACCCAAAACAAATATACAGCTGACAAGTATCTCTGCATAGAGCGTAAGATACGCTGTCTNCCATGCACATACTCATCATCAATGAGCATGTGGGCGTCTAACCCAAAACAAATATACAGCTGACAAGTATCTCTGCATAGAGCGTAAGATACGCTGTCTAGGCGACACAACGCGTGTCAAAGCACAGTAGCGGCCAATGAAGTCTTCATCACATGCCGTTGAATAAACAATTGGGTTCAAAANGTAAGATACGCTGTCTAGGCGACACAACGCGTGTCAAAGCACAGTAGCGGCCAATGAAGTCTTCATCACATGCCGTTGAATAAACAATTGGGTTCAAAATGTACTCTGAAATTTGGGACTCCTGATGCATTCTATGCACCACATGGTACAACATATGGCACTTGGGCACCAATGGAAATCGCGCAACCTTGTTTCGATGAGCCAGAAAAGCCAACCGCGCATATCCCCTCAGGAAATGCCTCCCAGCTCTGATAACCCGAATTGCCCTATCTCGGTGCACAAGCGTATTGGACTTGTACAAGCTGGACATGAAATAGTTGATAGCTCGGACAGAGCTTGCCTCACAACTGGTTGGATATATATCCCAGTACCCTAAAAACACTACAAAACCTTGGAATGTATCACATATAAAGATCAACAAACACAGATGCACTTCATTACCAAAGGTGCTATCAGTCGAAGTTCTTCATCATGCTGATCATTTTCCAAGACGTAGATACTACAAAAGTATTCCAGGAATTGGCATAACGATGTTGTGAAAGCCCCTTTGGACCAGTGCCCGACAGGTTCTGCTGATCCAATCCATCCAAGCAAAGCCCGGTCAATCTTTGAGACATAGCTCGTTTTTCCGTTTTCCTTGAAGGCAGACCCCATCCCATAACATGTGCTACAGAATTACCAAAAAAAATAGCATATAGCACATATAGAAGACAATTGAAGATCAACAAACATATATGATTGCAGCTCAAAATCTCGGCACCACTCCAAGAACATGCTTGTGAACTCCTTCAACCTTTGCTCTATGGAGCTACCAGGCAGCAACTCTTGAAGAATGCAAACCGCCGATGCTGCAAACGGTTTTCCAATCCCCAGAGATACGGTATGAAACAGGTCAATCTTGTGGAAGTCTTCCTTTTTGCTGGGGTCGTGCAATAGGATTTGGGTAAAAAGCGGTTCTTCTTCCCACGGATCCTCTGCGCCCATTGTAGCTAAAAAGGCAGGAGCATCCGAGGACCTGATGAGTGGGCCGAGACACGAGGCCTTATACTTATAATAATGTTAGGGATGCATACTTGTAACTTCACATCAAAAAATGGTAAGGTACAACCGTTGCCAATCAATTGAAAGAAACAAATCTTCATAGTCCAGGCCAGGTCTTCCTGCTAAGCAAAGGTGACATATTCCTGTGCAATCTGATTGACTGCTAGCTCTTCGGGGAACATTTCGAAAGGATCGGTTCATTTGTGCACTGGTGGCCTCAGATGCATTTCATGTTCTCTAACACATGCATTACCATTTTGTCAAATTGACAAATGAACTCAAAAAGTTTGAAATTTAGTGGTAAATAAAAACTACATGTGCAAACAAAGCAACCAAGTACGGCCAATCGCCGATATTCCCCACAGGTATCAAATGGAGGGTGGTCCCACATCTCAAGGTAACACCTGATCGGGATGCTTCGTCCAGAGATTGCAACACCAGTTTCAGCAGCTGAAAGTACGGGGTGTAGTCATCTCGGTAATCTTCCTTGGGCACAGGGATTGAAAGGTCTCAGATTGAAAGGTCTCAGATTNAACACCAGTTTCAGCAGCTGAAAGTACGGGGTGTAGTCATCTCGGTAATCTTCCTTGGGCACAGGGATTGAAAGGTCTCAGATTGAAAGGTCTCAGATTGGAAGGTCTCAGATTAAAAGGTCTTATCACAAAATCTTATCCGCAAGAAAAATTATGTAAAGCAATACCAAGGGTCTCTTAAGAGTGATCCCAAAAGAAAGCGTGTTTGGAAAGCATGGCCCACAAAGTTGACATGAGGATCCACTGCATGACCATCTGTGATGGGACCCAACTTGTTCGAGACAGTGCCACAACCGATGATGGAGTGGAATGAAAACACCAAACACCCATCCTTTTTGTAGGTGGTTCCCTCATCCCCGTGAATCACCACAGGTAGGGCTGTAGCCAAATTGACTGTCCCCTCATCTGCAAGCTTGAAGACTTCATGCCCTTCATTCAGCTTTCGGAATTTCATCCAAAAATCTGTCAGCGTAGGGCCGCATTTGGCCAATGTGTCAAACTCAGGCCCCAGTCCAAATAATTTCTCAAGTTTGCCGTGGTCTTCTAAAGCTTTGACCCAGGATGTAGCTTTGATGTAGGGGTATTCCCTATCAGTACCAACTTGCCCAGTGCTGATGGCCACATCCAAGCGCAAACCATATTGAGCAAGCGCGCGTGCGACCAGTTCTTCCTAAGCGATTTGACATGTTCATGTGAAAATTGAAGTTCATCTATAAAATTGCATGTATGTATTATAAGCATGTCAAAAGTTTCAACACTAACTCACCAACTGTAAAACAAAAATTGTATCGGTCAAAAAACCATACCAGGAAACAGAGTGACTCTCAGATCCCCCATACAATGCTCGCAGTACTGGGCAAACCCTTGAAGTGAGGCAGCTGTTTCCGCCCTCCTCTCTCAAGTCATAGTCGATGATAGAGGTTGCCCTTTGCACGACGTCGACACCACTAGCCTAAGTTTTCACAGTAAATGGGTTCAGCACACTGGCCGGCAAAAATCGTGGAACACAGATGTACACAGCATTACTTGGTGATGCTTTTAAAGAAGGTTTCCACATGTTTTGGCATTGGGGAATCTACTGCGCTGCAGCAATGGTCATGCTTTTTTCTGGCTGTCCAAGTGACCCCTTTGGCATAGCTGACGGCAAGCTCCACGGCTGCATTAGATGGACCTGGCTGGCTGGAGAGTTTTATATCCATTCAATTGATCTTGATTTTTAGTCGCCCTTTTTTTTTCATCCCACTCGCCCAGCGCGGCAGTCAGCCAAGTGTCTCTAAGACTGACTCACCACAATATGTGATGATGAATGCTTTCGTATGCTTTCGCAAGTTCCCTACATCGGCATGAGTAAGGTTTCGGTCAAAATGCTCAAAGAAACCCACTGCCGTTGATTAAAGCAAATAAGATTGGAACAATGATGGCAAGATGATTGAGGATTAATCTTGACAAGATGTTATGTTGACATTGGCCTTTGGGTTCTCTGATTGTGTCTCTCTCGGCAATCAGCGTTCAGGGACACAACATGGGCTGCATCACCAAAAGACATGTTTATTTTGATTGGTTCGCAGTTTACGGTTGACTAGTAGTTTCAATGGGATGACACATAAAAATAAATCAAATAAAAGATCACCCTATATGTTGTATCCCCATCTACTCTTTGGGCTGTGGCGCAGCTTTGGCCTTTCCCCTAGAAGCCGGTTTGGCTTTGGCTTTGCATTTTGGAACTGCCTCAGTACCATCAGCTTCCAAGTTCCCATTGGGGCCCCTGATGCCCTTGTCGCCCTTGTCGTTCTTGTCAGGTTTTTTCTTGATCTCGGACAGCACGAGCCTAGNCAAGATGATTGAGGATTAATCTTGACAAGATGTTATGTTGACATTGGCCTTTGGGTTCTCTGATTGTGTCTCTCTCGGCAATCAGCGTTCAGGGAAACAACATGGACTGCATCACCAAAAGACATGTTTATTTTGATTGGTTCGCAGTTTACGGTTGACTAGTAGTTTCAATGGGATGACACATAAAAATAAATCAAAATAAAAGATCACCCTATATGCTGTATCCCCATCTACTCTTTGGGCTGTGGCGCAGCTTTGGCCTTTCCCCTAGAAGCCGGTTTGGCTTTGGCTTTGCATTTTGGAACTGCCTCACTTACCATCAGCTTCCAAGTTCCCATTGGGGCCCCTGATGCCCTTGTCGCCCTTGTCGTTCTTGTCAGGTTTTTTCTTGATCTCGGACAGCACGAGCCTAGGCTGCAGACAGGAATCAAGGGTTTGGATGTGCTTGGCATGGATGTATATCTTTTTGAATCACAAATGGAATCCTACTAGACCAGTTGCCAGTGAAACAGTTGAACTTTAAAGATCGAAGTGCATTCATGCATGGTGTTGCCTATGGAGCCAAGAAACTTCTGGCGGGATTCAATTGCAATGAGCGCCGCACACCTGAGTTGGATCAACTTGAAATTGTTCATATTACATATGTAGTTTTGTTTGAAACCCTTCTGCTGAACCAAATTTGTTGGATAGGAATGGATGGGAAACACAATGAATGACTCTACTGCAATGTGCAATTCATAACTTTGATCCGTCTTTTTGTCATGCGATTGTCACATGAGTGCTGGAGTATGCACCTTAATTTAGGGCAAGCAATTTGATGCACTTAGGAAAAAGCCAGTACCATGTGTTAAATCACACTTGATACGGCACAGCCCTCGATCTCACAAGTTTGGATCCGCTCGGCGGGAACTTGAAAGACTGGTAAACAATATAGGTGAAAAATGGTCCACCGCGATCAACCACAGTCTCACCACCAGCACATTGGTTGCGGCAACCAGCTGTACCTTAGAAACAACTGCTTTTTGTGTTTGCGTGTTCATGTGCCGGACAAACCATAACTATTTCCAAAAAAAGGCACAAACATGAAAAAGCTTATAGGTTAAGCTTCAATTGAGTCACCTTTGAACTTTTCAATCAGGAGTGCTTCTAGAAAAGCTGGTCCAATCGACTCACGGCTCACGTATATCACTACCATGGTTTGCCATTTCTGATGCCGATCCCAGCAGTAGCCATACTTTCGGTTTCTGAACCGGTTTTCAGCATCATGTGTCCAACCAAACTTGAAAACCATGGGCGCATGCCTACAGTGTATTCTCTCAAAGGTATCAATTGCATGGCGCACTACAGCACCTGTTGATGAACCAACCTTTGGAAGTCGGTATTCCAATTGCTGGTCAGCAATCAGTTTGAAAAAGCACTCAGGAGCACGTTCAAGACTCCAAATCGAATCATCAATATGTTTTCTCAACTCCTATCAGGGGACAATCAGAAACAATTTCCATGTTGAAAAAACAAAACATTCAAATATTAACACACATATGCCGATCAATAATGTTTCAACAACCATTCAATAGGAGCCCTGCGTACCTGGGGCACCTGTGCATCTTGCGATTCCTCCGAGGATTCCAAGCTGGATTGACAGGTAGTTGAAGAGCAACTTGAGGCCTGCAACAATGCTGGGGAGTCTTATGATGATAGTTTATACTTGATGGAGGGTGCAAAAATATCAACACTTATTGTCACATACCGCCAATGAACCTCCCGATTGTAGGTGATCAGTTCCAGTAGCCACGATTCCGAATCATCAGCGTCATTGCTAAGCATATCTGGGGCTATAGGACTGTGGCTTAAGATGGGCTACGTGCATCCACCAATACAATTTGGATTCAACTATATGTTGGAGCACATTCCATTTTTGAGGGTGCATGAATATAGGTGGAAGTATGCTGACATTGCTTGTGCATGCATTACCATAAGTAGATGGAAATCTGCTTGAGCCAAGCCATTGGCTGGAACATGGGTTGCTTGACATGGAATGGCTTTGTCTACTGACATCTAAGCAACTCTTCCGTGATCGACTCGCCCTCTTCGTTCAGGATGAGCTCTGCTTTAAGCTCAGCAAGCTCTGCGAAGCTCGACGTGAGGTTGTCGCTGATGCGCTTCAAATCATGAAGCAACCTAAGGCGATCGGCACCCCCAAGGGCTGAATAAATGACCATATGTTGACAACTCTTAGATGTCAGGGTCATAGTGGTTCTTTGGGAACACATCGAACAAACAAATGATATGCTGCCATATCTTAATTGTTTATAATCATTGTTTTTGTGAGACTGTAATTAAGGTAAGGGGCTCCCTCGCAGCAACACTCTCGGCACCATGAGTTTCAATTGGCTCACCTAGCTTCTGGCAAGCCATGATCCGGCCGTGCACGCTGTCCATGAATCGTTGAAGATCTGGCAAGACCTCCAGGATTCTAAAGTTCTGGCANTGGCTCACCTAGCTTCTGGCAAGCCATGATCCGGCCGTGCACGCTGTCCATGAATCGTTGAAGATCTGGCAAGACCTCCAGGATTCTAAAGTTCTGGCATTAAATATGGGGAAAGACTAGTCTAGAGATTGCAATTCCAATATACATATTATATATATTCGATATTGGCCAAAAATAGATGTGAAACTATTGACCAACAGGTGACCAACCTTGTCACCAACTTTCTCAGGCTCCGGGGTCAATTCAGATTCATCAACGATCTCCATCTTTCGAGGTGACTTGATCAAGTCATCGTCGCCAGCAACATCTCTTTCCTGGGATGACCCAAAAGAACATTTGTATATAATTGTGCAAATAAAATTGTTTCCACCTGATGTAAACTCATGTATGCAAATGTGAATTTAGTTCATGTCTATTTGCTTGAAAGTTTCCCCAAGCTCAACAGTNTGGCTCACCTAGCTTCTGGCAAGCCATGATCCGGCCGTGCACGCTGTCCATGAATCGTTGAAGATCTGGCAAGACCTCCAGGATTCTAAAGTTCTGGCAGTAAATATGGGGAAAGACTAGTCTAGAGATTGCAAGTCCAATATACATACTATACATATTCGATATTGGCAAAAAATAGATGTGAAACTATTGACCAACAGGTGACCAACCTTGTCACCAACTTTCTCAGGCTCCGGGGTCAGTTCAGATTCATCAACTATCTCCATCTTTCGAGGTGACTTGATCAAGTCATCGTCGCCAGCAACTTCTCTTTCCTGGGATGACCCAAAAGAACACTTGTATATAATTGCACATGTGCAAATAAAATTGTTTCCACCTGATGTAAACTCATGTATGCAAATGTGAATTTAGTTCATGTCTATTTGCTTGAAAGTTTCCCCAAGCTCAACAGTNTGTGCAAATAAAATTGTTTCCACCTGATGTAAACTCATGTATGCAAATGTGAATTTAGTTCATGTCTATTTGCTTGAAAGTTTCCCCAAGCTCAACAGTCTCTTGTCGCTTCAGAAGCTCCGAAGCTTTGATTGTTTGCTTCGTTTCGGTTTCGACAAAGTACTCGCGCACTTTCTGGTCATATTTCCAGTTTCTGGCACGAGAGGAGAGGTTTTTATCTATATTCATGTTTCCAACTGGTATCAACTTAATGTAGATTTCATGATTGAGATAAACATGACAGATTTACCGCACAAGAGCTGTGGGAAAGCGCGAGCAGTATGCAATGATGGATTTGATCGATTCCCTTAGTTGACCAGGGACCCTGTAGCTGGCAAATGGATCATACCTGATACACTGCACATTGATTCATCTCATAAGTATATATCAATAACATGGAAACAAAATGATTGAAACAGTATTATGCAGTGTAACCATGTACATGGATCAATATTTTGGTTCCTGTGAATGTCATTTTCAACTTTGACAACCAAAAGACGGTGTGTAGTCACCTGATTTTTTCATCTTGAACTCGGTCAGCCAAACACCCGTGGTTTCCTGTTCTTTCGTCTCCATCCTCTCACGCACCACCACAACCCTGGCCTGAAATTCAGCCTCAGATTGAGCTAAGGATGGATGGCAATGACATGAGCTTGGCTATCTGGATTTCAAAACTTTTGAGTACAAGATGTATCTTGGTGGCACATGGTTACATGGTGGCAATCAAGGGACTCGCATCTTTTTTTGGTCTTTACAATCAACTCCAAGACGATCAATGGTTTCAGCCAGTGCGATTTCCAGCCATTCTCTGGATTCACCACCTTTCATGTATTGGGCATGTGTCGCCTCATCAACATGGCACTTTTTGGAGCGGGCTTTCACTTCACATAATCTCCTCAATCTCATCCGCAACGCATCATGGGAGATGACCTGAGATGTTGATGTTGTTGGGCGTTAAAAGGTACAAAAGGCCTGTCGTAAGTAGTGGAAAATAATCATACACTTTTGGTATAAGATATATATATTTCTTTCAATGGCTGATGTATAACACACCTGAAATGTTGTTATATATAATCAAGTAACGATCTTGCCAGAGGGCAATTTCAACATATCATCGCCCTTCCCATCACCCTTCGTGGCCGGAGTGTCACCCACAGCTTTCGTTTCAACCTCAGAGCCTTTTGGCACTGCACCCCTGGATGCCTGAGAGTCAGGAGGCTCTGAAGCGGAAGTGGCAGGTGATGCCACGGCTCTGGCTTTCACTGGAGGGGTTTCCAATGAACCTCCAGATGGGGGCGGTGCCGGTTGTTGTTTGATTTGAGCTTCCAAGGAAGCAATCCTGTCAAGCAAGGCAGTAAGCACAGCACAACTTGAAGGTGAAGGCGGCTCTGAAGGTTCAGGTGGAGCAGAGGATGATGGAGTCTTATTGGGAGTTGCAGGGATCATATCAGCAGACCCACCCGTTGATGGAGGAATCTCCACATCACCATCATGCTCAAAGTTCAAGGTTTGAGGCACAAGGTCAGGCTGAGAGTCAACCTGACTGTCGACCTGAGAGTGATCCCACAAGCCACCAGTTTTCGGGATCTTCTTTTCAGGAGACACCTTTTCAGTCACAGGGCGATCTTGTCGTTTCAAGTCTCTGCGGTCATCCTCATTGTCCTGAGAGTGGATGTAATCTGGTGATATCTGGTGTATACACGGATCTGTATTTAAGGTATATCAAGTAAACATGATTAAACTTATCAGAGTGTATGCTGCATATATAATATATGTACTCTGATGCATCTACAGTGTCGCACTGGATTCTGATGGTTTTGCATCCAAGGCACAGCTTTTCGATGCTCAGCCGTGGCTTGGCTGGGATTGACTGGTTGAGCCAACATCGCATCGATCTCCTCTTGGGCCTGGGTATATCCATAAATTGCATGGCATCATGGGTTACCCGTAGGATAGGTATATTGATATTGTATAATCTTGGCACTAAACAATGTTGAAATCACACTAATGCTTTCTAGTTCAAGTAATATATTCAATAGTAAAGTTCACTTCACAATGAATACCTTATATTTCTGTGAGATGAACACCGCAGAACCTACAGTAGATAGCAAGGCACTGCAGGCACGGTATCCGGAATCTCCTCCTTGGGCTTGAGAAACTTTGGGGCTGCCACCTTCAGAGGTAAACTCATTCAGAGACCCATAGACCCCAAAGAATCTCTACGAGATCTGAACCAGTAGCAAACAACATAATATAATTTTGCAATCCTTCTCAAACAATCTTGTTTTGACAATAAGTTGTCCCACCTGCTGCTTGTTCAACAAGGCTTTTGCTTCCTCACCAAGGGAACACCAAGAACTGATGGATGATATGTGGATGATAAATGTTGGATAATGTTGGACAACAATTGATGATTTTCACCCAACATATCAGGGATAACTCACGGTCCTGGATTGACTGAAGAAGTTCATCCTGGGAAAGCGTACTAGGATCCACCCTTAGATCCATGCCAGCCAAATCAGCAGCTATGGTAGCCCCTTTCATGAGCTCACTGCAGCTCCATTGGTTGCTGCGCAACGAGGTCGACATGTCAGCGAGCCCACTGAAGGGACGGAGGCTCAACTGCACAACAGCGCTTCAAAAGCCCTATAGCCCAAATGCATCATAATGATGATCTATGTCGTAACTTGGAACTATGTACAAAGTTCACAACACCGATGTAAACTCGTTGGTTGAGATAAAAACTTCAAAGATGCTTGACAATTCAGCAATGAAATCACAAAAAAGGAATGCTCAGCTTTTGCAATCCTTCCAATTTCAAGGTGATCGATGACAAAGCCCTAATCAAATTGCAAGTCTAGCACTCAAACAGCCAGAGCACATTGTAAAGACTTCAAGAACAGCCCATGTTATTCCTAATTTTCAGTTGTTTGTATTGAACAAGTTGTTGAAAACTAGACAACACAATGTTGGTTTGCATTTCATGCGCTTTGAGCTGTTTGTAAATATGCCTTTGAATTTTGAAGGCATCACCAAAAGAACCACGGCTCTCGCATTGATCATACAACCTCGTCAAATTTCTCCCAAAGAGGCCAGCCCGGCCACCAGAAATCCCACTTTGGGAGCCCTTGGGGGGACCCTCAAAAGGCAACAAATTGTTGCCTTTTCGAACGGGTAGCGAACGCCCTGTGAACGGCTTTTGAATGGGTTTTGAACGACTTTCGAACGGGTACGGCTTTTACGGGATACGGGTACGGCTTTGACACCATAGAAAGGCATAAAAATGTTGCCTTTTTTCACCCCCACAGAGGCTCCGAACGGTTCCTGAAAGGCCCGAACGGCCCGAACGGGTTCGAATGGCTGTTTTAAGTGTCAATTGCAGATCCTCATCAAAAAACTAAAAACCAGTCATTGAATTCATCTTTGGGGATCCCAGGACTGGTAAGCCCACCAAAAAATAAACAAAAGCTACCAGAAAATTCATTTGCCAGTAGTCATGGGAACTTGAGGAGCTTTGAATTTCACTCGAACATTTGAAAACATTGCTGTAGGTCATGGACCCAGTGATAATGGTGACAATTGGTGTTAGTATTCAGGGCCTCAAAGGGAGTCTGGTTGAACATCAAATGCGAGTTGGGAACACCTTCCTCCAATGATCCGGAAGTTGAAGGGATGTGTTACCCTTAAGATAGACTAGAACAGGCTTCAGGCCAGCATCACTCCAATCTAATTCAGAGTGCCAGGACATGTTGTTGAAAAGGTCCGGCCCACTCGGCAACAACTCAGGACTGGGAAGCTGTGGCATGCCCAATCCTTTGCTTTTGAGCTTTGGCATCAATTCCACGGCCTTCAAGCCAAATCTCATCAATTTTTTTGTCAACTGAATGTGCTTTTGTAGAGTAACAGCCGACCATGACCATCGAAGCATTGCAGATGATGGTTACTACGGGGTATTTTTGGGATCTTAAACTCAAACTGTTCCAATGGATATCAATGAGCCCATGAAGGATGTATCATCCTGTGTTGCATAAATTGATCAGTCTTTACAATAAGATGTAAGCGGGTATGGCTGTTATGGACAGGGTTTGGTGATTTTTGGGAACACAAACCCCAAGCTGGACCATGAATTGCAAAACCCATTAACTTCAGAGGCCACTGAAAAAATATGGTATATTTTTTGAATTCCAACTGAATCATTTTGTTCATTTTGACACAACATTCCCATTTCCATCCATTTCCACTTCAGGATTTCAACACAGCATGTCGCTCTTAAACCAAGAAACTGAGTGAGTTTAAGCTTGTTGGGTTTCCCATGGAATTTGCTGCGGCCCTTCGAGTCGATATACCGAACTGTTGGTTTGTCTTCCGGTTTTTGGGATTCCTGGAATTTCTTGAGATTCATCTTTCCCAAATTGAATTTCCCACACCATTTGTTATTGGTGAACGCCTTGTGCCTCTTCGGAGACTTGGAATCATAGTGCCCCATCCACCAAGAAATCTTGTAAACCTGAGTCTGGCGGCAAGCGATGAAAGAATCATATTTTGAAATACAGTGCTGAGCCTTGTTCAAGGTGCTTGCACATATAGATATGACATATATTGCATATAATGAATTCACATTGTTGCAGAACATCGTTTTGAAGTACCTTTGAGGAATGGGCAAACTTGATTGAATTCACAGGTTTGGCCATGCAATTATATGACAAGGGACTGGGAGTTGCTGAAAAAGATATTCCATCTTCTCGTAAAACTCCATGTATGAACCCCCTGGCTGCTCCAAGAAGAACGTGCCACCGCGAGCTGCAATCAAAAGACAAATGAGGACCGCCCTTAGTCATAGATCGGTCAGCATGCCCGGTTCCCAAACAAAAGCATTATATTATCCACTGTAGGGCATACATGCACTATCATGCACTATCATGCACTAGCACTACAAAATGCGACAACACGATGACAATGTGCACGCAACGGCCTGCAAACCAAGACACCGTGCGCACATGCAGTTGGCCTCTCTCACGTAGCGCAGCGCAATGTTGCCATCAGGATTGGCCACAGATCTTCGCGAAGTGCCAATATTCACAGGTGTCCATGATGAACACACCACTGCAAGCAATCCAAAGAAGTCTTCGGGCGAGCATTGTAGCACCAGCCAAATGCAAATCCTTACATGTGGACTTGGCATGTCATGTCATGTCCCTTCCCTTTTTTCCATTCACATTTTGAAAGCTAAACTGTATTGAACTGCAAATGCATTGCATATAGACCATGTATATAGAAAATGCGATAACTCAAATGAGTCTGTCAACAAAACCTGCAGAACTCAGGAAGTCCATGGGGTTTTGCTTTAGACTAGAACCACCATCAGCATACGTCAGGTCGACACGAGCTGCAACATATGTTTTGCTCACAGCCCTCCACACATTAGCAGCCCCAGCGAACATCTCGAGGTACTGAAAGTCCTTAGGGCGATATTGGTTTGACCACAAAAAACATGCTCCCTCTCTTGCATATATGTTATTCCCATACTCCATTGCAATTGAAATCAGAAACTATAAAGGCACTTGCATCAACTTTGCATCGAGAAATGAATTCCAGGCCATCATATATAATATATATGATTGCGCTGATATGCACAACTGTGACGTGCAATGCCAAGCAGCACTGTCGAAGCATCCCAAGTTTGCAGTGAAGTTCACGAGCACCACCAAAGCAACAAACNTGCGCTGATATGCACAACTGTGACGTGCAATGCCAAGCAGCACTGTCGAAGCATCCCAAGTTTGCAGTGAAGTTCACGAGCACCACCAAAGCAACAAACACCTTGAGACGTTCCGTTTATATGCATTCCGATGTTATAAAATATGATGCATGCATTTATGATATGTTATACATGCATGCAACTTAAGATATTACACGCGAACCTTGGTGGATGGGGTGTATACTAGGTGGATGGGGTGTGTATTATATACATATCACTTGTTCAAGGGTTGATATTAACTGCAAGTCACGTTTCCAAAATCCCTGAGTGTAAACCCCTAAGTCTCCCTTATAATCATGCATGTATAAGTTGAATGGAAACACATCCACAGGTTTCCGACTTTCCCTTTTAGATCTTTTAGAAATCTTGTTGAGTATTAATTATTCCTTTGTAGATCGAGATCTTGTTCCATGGATTTTGCAACACTTTGGGTGGTACCATCCCGGGTATAGATCAAACAAACCAGCGTTGAATCCAATCCAAAACCGAGGATCTTTTGGAGCACCAAGCATCTCTAGCCTGGCAACCAGCTGCTGCAGTTCGCCTTCTGGCAGGCGGCCCGGCATGGCTGCCACGACAGTCTATCCAATTGGGCTTGGGTGGGCAAACCGTGGCNACTGCACATGCATCAGACCCAAGAAATGACCTGGAAAGATCTTACATCATCTTCGATATATAATATGCATAGTGTTTTCCACAGCACTGATATCTCATGTCTCATGATTTTAAGATTCTCAGGGTTCAAAGGTATCCCAATTTCGTTTGATGTGAATGGCACCTGGCATTCAAAAAAAATGATTTGAGTTTGGATTTCTCTTCAACATTCATCAACCCCTGATGCACCGAAGCCGCCAACGCAANTTTGATGTGAATGGCACCTGGCATTCAAAAAAAATGATTTGAGTTTGGATTTCTCTTCAACATTCATCAACCCCTGATGCACCGAAGCCGCCAACGCAACCAAGGTGTGTCATGGATGTTCAATCTGGCCGGCTTCGCGATCCAAAGTCAGCCCAGGAGAGAGTTGTCGAACACGTTTTGGCATATCACCTGCGGGGGGGTTGGCTTCATCCAACAAAAGATATGACATGTGTTTTATACTTGAATGCTGATTCATAAATGAGTGTTTGTAGAATGTCCATGTGATTTTGCATTTCAGATTTTGATACCTGCACACAATCAAAGTGCTAAACACTGGACATTGGAAGCTGATCACTAACCATATCCAATCTACCCCTATAGCTTCATAGCTGACACATCTTTTCACCACATTCTTTCACACCACCAGCGGCTGACACATCACAACTGGCAAGCGCTTGCCAATCCTGTGTATATGCACTATGCGGAACCGTATGGATTCACACGATTCAATGCAACCCCCAAAAGATTTTGGTGGCCAAAGCCTTCCATGCCTTTCCACAAAACATANGTATATGCACTATGCGGAACCGTATGGATTCACACGATTCAATGCAACCCCCAAAAGATTTTGGTGGCCAAAGCCTTCCATGCCTTTCCACAAAACATAGATAAATTGATCTATATAAGAACTATATGCTAATTTCCACTTACGATTCACATATTGCCAATTCACCTATAATCACCGTGTCCGGAAATGTTCAATGATGAATTGCTCGGCAATTGGGAAGGCTGCGTTCTAAAGCCACCATTGTCTCATTTCCTATGGAAAACGACAAAATGCTCAAGTGATCTCAAGTGATCTTCTTAAACATGTCAATAGCTTGGCAATGCGCTGTTCCCAAGATGCAGTGCAAATGTCGAAGCTCTTGGCAATGTGGGTCTGGCTTTCCAAGCTGCCGCCATCTCTTCACCTAAGATGATGCCCAAGTTGCGTTGGTAATTACAACTGGGAACGCTGGTTTGTATGGTTTGTACCATTCTGATGTATTTTGATTTGAAACCATAGGGGTACCACAGGGCTGCATGTATATACTAAGTATAAATATCAAACCAATATGACAGTCCCATCAAAAGTTGATACATGTCACACATACAATTTTGCGTGCCAAAGAACCCAAATGGAAACCAAGGCCACATTGGTACCGTTGCATGGGGTGTCNAGTCCCATCAAAAGTTGATACATGTCACACATACAATTTTGCGTGCCAAAGAACCCAAATGGAAACCAAGGCCACATTGGTACCGTTGCATGGGGTGTCCCGGGCAAAGTAGCAAATTTGCTGGCTAGCCTTGCCATTCTCATCCTTCAATCTGGTACCTGCCTTGTTCCCCTTCCAATGGATTGAGTTGCTCAAATCATCCCCGACATCAATCAAAGGCTGATTGTGGGCGTGTTTCTCCTTCACCCCCAATGTCCCACAAGCTTGGCAATCCTTCAGGCATTGAAGGCATGCGTTGACAGCTTCCTGTCTCCAAGCCTCCGGGTCAGGCAAAGTCGAAGCAGGGATGTCCCTCATTGGACGTTGCCTGCTGCCTTTCCCACCACCCTTTTCACCCTGTCCACCTTCATGCGAACCCTCAGCTGCATGACCTTCACCACCCTCTGGCCCTTTGCGTTTGCGAGATGCTCGCTTGGGCGCAGGCTTTGCAGTGTTGTCTGCATCAACCTTCCCACGTCGAGACCGTTTGGGAGGAGGGGCAGATGCTTCTGCTTCAACTGTGGTGGGCTCTGCACCTTTCAGACCTCCTGGCTCATCTACATGATCTTCCTCTTCAACCTCAGCCTTCTTTTTGCTTCCTTTGCCTTTCCCTCTTCCCTTCCCACTCTTGTTGCTATCCTTGTTGGTTGTCTTGACTTGGAGCTGATCACGGCGGGTGGTAACACCTTCACAAACAGGATCTGCAAACTCCGGAGCATCATCGTTTTTCTCCTCCGGGGGGAGGACCAAACACCCAAAAGTAAAATGAACAAATGAATGGTTTGGATAACCAGGAGTTGTTTACCAGACATCATAGCTACATCATTATTCATGTTACTGCACAGGGTCTTTACCTTGATTTGTATGGATCACGGGTAACAATTTAATAGCAAAGTACATATCAATATCTTGAACCCATGAACTTCAGTGCAACCCTGTCATCAACTGTGCCTCCGATGGCTCAGGAGCTGGAGTGGCCTTTGCAAGCCTTGCTGGTGGATCCGCCTTCTCTGCAAGCTTTGCCGCGACACCTTCTTTTTGAAGGAGTTCTTGCATGGGAGCAGACTCTAGCCAATGTTCAGGTTCTGAAGGTAAAGTACCATCATTGTCTCCACCGAATGGTAAGGAATCCATCACCACTATTGGGCCTCACATGACATGAGCAACCATTGTAGGACTCGTGGATAAAATTAAGGCAGGCCCATGACATCAGGGTACATCATTGATTCAAGTTGATTCAGGTATAGTTTCAAAATTGACTTTGAATTTCCTAAGCACTGGCATTGACTGACGAAGTGAATTGAGCTGTACTCAACAACTCCCCAACTAAGTTGTTTTTGGTGAACCCGAATATATGTCCGAGAAACCGGCGTTCGGTTGGGTCGGCGGCGCAAGAAGCTTTTGCAAAGCAGGGCTGGATCGCAGAAGAGGGTTCTGTAGTCCACCAGACCTCAAGTATGAGGCTTGAAGATGTTTGCTGCATACATGTGAAGTGGGTACGAGATGGGTTTTGAAGGTTCTTTTACCATATCCAATTCTTTTACCATTGCCACTAGCCGTGATTGGATTATGGCTATAACCAAAAATCTACATTCAACAATTGGAATTTGGTGGTCACCCCTCCATATCTTTGACCGAAGTCACAGTTTGAGTACGCTGAGAACTTCCTGTAGCTCATCAACCAAGACAGTCTTGTCCAATGTCTCCTGCAACAAGGTGTTTGGGCTATCAGTGTACCCCAGGCCGAACGATCAATAACAATTAATTTATATATGATAACTATATCCACACATTCCAGTGGTAAGATCCAAAACATCCATGTTTGTAAGGTGCACCAAATATTGTAGAATGAGACTGGCAAAATTCTTCAGACAAGCAACTTCTATTTTGCCCATGTAGTTTCTTGTTGCAACTGTATTGGCCCTGTATCACAGACCACAGCAGTCCTTGCCAGCCTCACCAGGATGCGCGCATGGCTTCGCAGTTTCCTCATCGGAGTCCTGCACAAACGGTGCAAATGATCAAGGATGGATGGGTCGGCTTCATTGTTGGAATCTACACTAGTATTGAGTCAAACTGGAACAGATAGACTAGTACTGATCGAAATATGGTTTAATTGTCTTTGGTGATGCATGCAGTTGAATGGCTTCTTTATTCTTTCAACTTTTACATTGATTCCCATTACCGTTTTAAACACAACCCGTTCCCCAAAGACCTCCACAAGACAGCACTGATGATTGGCGTCTTGCTGCAGCTTCTGGGGTGCTGGTGCATTGGCACTGGATCTGTCTGCGGTTGGTGCGTTGCCTGTTTCATCGGATTCTGGCAATGCTGGACTTGGCAAACTTGGCACAGCCAGTGTTTGGCTTTCAGCTGCCACTGCTTGCTGCGTTTTGTCTGCTGGTCCTAGGTCCATTGGCGGTGGTGGCTGTGCAGGCATGTTGGCTGAATCTGCCACAGCTGCTGCTCGTTTGTTTGCCCTGGCTGGTGTGGGCACTGGTGCTGCCGGTTTTGCTTGGTCTAGCGCGGCTTCTTCCAAGCATTTGTTGAAAAAAGTATCTTGCAACCGGGTAGATTCATCCAACAAATCATGCTTCAACACTTCCTTGGATTTTTTCCTATCATCCAAGTACTGTTTCATTTTCAGGCTAGGAGGGAGGGCCTTGCCATCTGGCTCCGTTTGAACCACTTGGGATGCAGCAACAACTGCTGGCTGCTGGGTGTGACTCTCAACAGGATCAGCTGCTGGCTGCTCAGGGTGCGCTGCAGCAGGATCGGCTGCTGGCTGCTTGGGATGTGCTGGAACAGCATCGTTGCCAGGGCTAGGGTGCTGCTGCGGCTTCTCTGAAGCACTCTTTGAATCCTGATGGCAGTGTGTTATTGTGAAGTTTTGATGACAAGGTTCATGATCATGTTGGGAACCTATTTTGAATAGACCTTGCTGCAAATACAGGATTACTGTAACTTGATGATTCGTTGATGTGTGACACATGCCAAAATTACACTTTCAATTTCTGTGCAATACCGTTCTGCGCACTGCCATGCCATGAACCACTATGGTTGAAACACACTGGACTTGGCGATGCTGATGGTTAACATGCATTGGATGCTGCTTTCAATTGAGTCAATTTGACACCAGTCAGTCCTCAGGACGCTTTTTCACCACCTCTAAAGTTCCATCTTCCTGGGATGGTTTCAAATGGGACGATGACGATGAGTGGGAAAAGCCAAGACTATAGAGAATCCAGAATTATACAGAGTTAATTTGATAGCCTGCTCGATAATACCAAGATCCACATTACTGATTTTTATTTTTAGATCTTTTAGTTTGATATATTAATATGTAGGTACCATTGGAATGCCTCCCGCAGCTGTAGTCCTGCAAGCGCAGGACTCCAAGATCCACCAAAAGCTGCTGCATTGCTGGGTCCTGAGGCGAGGAATGAAATGGCTTGGGGCCATAAGGGAAAGAACTGTCTACAAAAGGAACCCCAACAGCAATTGAAGTTTCAGATTGTTTCTCTTAAGCCCTGAAATTTCAAAACACTTTAATAGAAACTTGATGTTTAGTCATTGTTGGTCCTTGGGCAAACGGCCCGAACTCCGGGGATGACCCGGCTTTGGCGGTCGCACTGATCTTTTCAGCGTGGATATCAAATGTCGAATGGCCCAAGCTTGATCACGTATTGTCTTCCACTGAACATTGATATTGTAAAGGGCGAAGGCCTTTGCCACTTGATGTTCCAATATCTCTATACCAGCAAACCTTCCAAGTTGACCTTCAAGTTTGCACACTGGTTGCAGGACTTGGATATTGGCTTTCACATTCAACATGTTTGAATCCACTGCAAAATTTGTTTCCCTCTTCAACTTGTTGTCAAAGTGAACCAACAAGTTTGCACCATTGCGTAGGCGGTGTCTGATGTCAGGCGTGTTGTCCCACAGCAACGATAATTTACTAAAGGCCCTATAGTCCTCCACAGCTTCCTTGGGAACTGTGGCAGCNAGATTGAATCCTACTTAAGCCACTCATGTGCCGGCAGGATGTGAGTGGCTGAGCAACCGAAAGCGATAGATCTGATCTGCTGGATGCTTTCAGCATCATTTCGTTATCACAGTGTTCTCTTAGCATTTCACCTCAGTGCTATATATTAAATTGTTTGATTGCAGATTTCATTGTCATTCATATGCTATTACATTTCACTCGCTAACCAATCCAAATCCCAAACATATCAAAGTAGAGCATTGCTGCATTCAAAAGCCAGCGGGATGGCACCTTGAAGTTCCAGGCAAAAGGCCCGCAAGCAAAGTGAGGCAATGGCCCAGGTTGAAAAAAAAGGTGGGCCAATGTGGCCCCCTGTGCGAATGTGGATTGCCACAGGTAATGATGTCTTGGGAACACTGGAACTGGAACATTAATTTCTTGCTCTTGCCAATTCAAACATAAATAAACATAATATGTTTCATTGTGTTATCTTGATTTATCTTGTGTTCATTTGTGGTCTATACTGGCTATAGAGTTTCATGGCCCAGTTCAAGCCCAAAGTAAGCCCAAATGGCTAAANATTGTGTTATCTTGATTTATCTTGTGTTCATTTGTGGTCTATACTGGCTATAGAGTTTCATGGCCCAGTTCAAGCCCAAAGTAAGCCCAAATGGCTAAAATTCCTTCAAATCACCTGAGTGGCCCCGAACGGCTATTTTTACGTCAGACATGGAATTCTTAAGACAACATTGCAATACCTTAGGAATTGTGTTTTGACATAACAATTGTACCGCTTCTGGAGTAGCAGGNGGCTATTTTTACGTCAGACATGGAATTCTTAAGACAACATTGCAATACCTTAGGAATTGTGTTTTGACATAACAATTGTACCGCTTCTGGAGTAGCAGGAAAATCAATGCACCAAATCCAGTTTGGTGCATTGATTTTTATGTTGAGCCAGCAACATAAAATCAATGCACTAAGATGCTTTTTTGCGATTTCCGAGCGGCTAGTGTGGCTAGTCCACCCAAAAAATCAACGCACCTGGTGCCAGAAAATTTTGAAAGTNCGATGAGTGGGAAAAGCCAAGACTATAGAGAATCCAGAATTATACAGAGTTAATTTGATAGCCTGCTCGATAATACCAAGATCCACATTACTGATTTTTTAGATCTTTTAGTTTGATATATATATATATATTAATTTGTAGGTACCATGGGAATGCCTCCCGCAGCTGTAGTCCTGCAAGCGCAGGACTCCAAGATCCAGCAAAAGCTGCTGCATTGCTGGGTCCTGAGGCGAGGAATGAAATGGCTTGGGGCCATAAGGGAAAGAATTGTCTACAAAAGGAACCCCAACAGCAATTGCAGTTTCAGATTGTTTCTCTTAAGCCCTGAAATTTCAAAACACTACAATAGAAACTTGATGTTTAGTCATTGTTGGTCCTTGGGCAAACGTCCCGAACTCCGGGGATTTGGCGGTCGCACTGAGCTTTTCAGCGTGGATATCAAATGTCGAATGGCCCAAGCTTGATCACGTATTGTCTTCCACTGAACATTGATATTGTAAAGGGCAAAGGCCTTTGCCACTTGATGTTCCAATATCTCTATACCAGCAAACCTCCCAAGTTGACCTTCAAGTTTGCACACTGGTTGCAGGACTTGGAAATTGGCTTTCACATTCAACATGTTTGATTCCACTGCAAAATTTGTTTCTCTCTTCAACTTGTTGTCAAAGTGAACCAACAAGTTTGCACCAGCGCGTAGGCGGTGTCTGATGTCAGGCGTGTTGTCCCACAGCAACGATAATTTACTAAAGGCCCTATAGTCCTCCACAGCTTCCTTGGGAACTGTGGCAGCNGCGTAGGCGGTGTCTGATGTCAGGCGTGTTGTCCCACAGCAACGATAATTTACTAAAGGCCCTATAGTCCTCCACAGCTTCCTTGGGAACTGTGGCAGCACACCCATCACCAGGAGTCGCCATGATCCCACAAACGGCTTTCAGATTGAATCCTACTTAAGCCACTCATGTGCCGGCAGGATGTGAGTGGCTGAGCAACCGAAAGCGATAGATCTGATCTGCTGGATGCTTTCAGCATCATNAGATTGAATCCTACTTAAGCCACTCATGTGCCGGCAGGATGTGAGTGGCTGAGCAACCGAAAGCGATAGATCTGATCTGCTGGATGCTTTCAGCATCATGTCGTTATCACAGTGTTCTTTTAGCATTTCACCTCAGTGCTATATATTAAATTGTTTGATTGCAGATTTCATTATCATTCATATGCTATTACATTTCACTCGCTAACCAATCCAAATCCCAAACATATCAAAGTAGAGCATTGCTGCATCCAAAAGCCAGCGGGATGGCACCTTGAAGTTTCAGGCAAAAGGCCCGCAAGCAAAGTGAGGCAATGGCCCAGGTTGAAAAAAAAGGTGGGCCAATGTGGACCCCTGTGCGAATGTGGATTGCCACAGGTAATGATGTCTTGGGAACACTGGAACTGGAACTTTGATTTCTTGCTCTTGCCAATTCAAACATAATATGTTTGATTGTGTTATCTTGATTTATCTTGTGTTCATTTGTGGTCTATACTGGCTATAGAGTTTCATGGCCCAGTTCAAGCCCAAAGTAAGCCCAAATGGCTAAAGGCTATTTTTACGTCAGACATGGAATTCTTAAGACAACATTGCAATACCTTAGGAATTGTGTTTTGACATAACAATTGTACCGCTTCTGGAGTAGCAGGTATATATATATCGCTATTAGATATTGCTATCCGTCATTTGATATCTAAGATGTTCCACTATCCCAACTTTTTTCCAATTCCTTTTAAATCCAACTTCAGGGATCGACTGAAAACATAGATCGACTGAAGGCGATGAACATTTGTGCTGCTGTATAGGCCGTAAATAATTGTAAACAAGTGCCTTGATTATCTGACCTGGAGATGGAAATCAAGAAAATCCAGACATTCAATAGGAACATTATCTATCAGTTATCAAACTCAAAATACAAGACTATGAATAATATTCAAGAAAATCTATCATAGTCTATGATGTTTATTGATTTACCAGTTTGTTTACCAAAAAGTCGTGTGTTAGCTGCATCTCATTCTGAGGCTCGATAGTTGGACAGAGACGCTGCTGCTGAATCTGCGGCGGCAACTGTCCACAGCACAGGCCGACGGGATAATAAGCTATGGAAAGCCACCATTTTTTGTGGGTAAATCATCATGTGTTTCATCTATAAATGGGTCGTGTTCCATGGCTGTGTTAAATAACTAGAGGTTAAAGGATGATCATGGGATTAAATATACAATAAAAAGGATTTTCATGCGATTAAATATATACTAGGATAGTCCCAAGTAGTAATTATAGATATGAACCAGAGAGTGAAACTTTGCTAGTTGATAATTATATAGTATATAGCTTAAATCGACCAGATAGTGAAACCGACGTATTTGATAACATGTGTTACCATATGTATACTGTATATATATATATACATGTATGTCATGTGCCTCAGAATAACTCTTGTAATGATATGGGTATCAATAACAATGGGATATATTAGGGATATGATAGGGACAACCATCACTATCATGGGGATATGTCTAGATTGATTATAGCGACCGCACTGAAACAAGTGGATATAAATGTTCGGTTCTATGTCTTGATATCAAACAAGCTATTTGATAACCATATGACCATATGTGTATACAATATATATATATAATTATATATACACATAGATTGACATCATGACAACCAATTTTCTTTAGACATGCATAACCATCAACATCATATTGGATATAGATGGGCTGAAGCGAAACCTATTTTGACTGTTTAGCCATTGTCAACACTGATTCACACATTCCAGTTCTTTGAAACCTCTTGGGCATAACCCATTTTGTGTGATGATGTTTAAATAACAGATCAAACTGATTTCAATGCATATCGTCTTTTGACCACTTGAGCAGGCATCCTCTCCAGCACTTCTCTTTCCTTCACAACACCGTGCCTATTTATTGGCCTATTTGAACTTTAGCATCAGTCACCATGTATGGCATATTTGCCTATCTACTTTTGCCCTGACAGGTAAAAGAAAAAACATATATATATATATACAATGGATAATATTTTGAATATGTTTGGGTTTATGGTACATCTAACATGAATCAAGGTATATCTAGGTCAACCTTGCATGGGCCCTTGTATTTTTTGATTTTCCCCGATAAACGAGGACATATGTACAGTGTACTAACCATCATATTCCTTTCAAAGTATCTACAGTTGTGGCCACATTGCCAGTTATAACTGGACGGCAAAAAAATCATTTAAATCATTTAAGTATATTTAAGTGATATGTGTCACCTTAGTTACAGGAGTTATAATCCATTTTTAATAACTGGCTATAGGGCCATGACTATTGGCAAATGGCGACAACTTGTTGGGCCTTGGCGAGAGTGCTGTGGCGCCTCAAAGCGATGTCACTGATAGGAATGATATAAGATATGTGTAGATTGTAGGTATCTCTTATATATATTTAAGGGCTGCCGCCCCTGCCGCCGACCCCGGTAATAGTACAAGAGAGTTTACAACAGAGTTTGAAGTTCAATGTCACCGCCAAGATCCAAACTGCAGCTCTCACCCCCTCGCCACAAGGCTTCGCCAGACCAAAACACCACCTAATTTCGTGCCGAAAAGGCGTCCAAAACGCACGACAAAAGTCCCTAACGTCACTTCTGAATCCCTATANCAGACCAAAACACCACCTAATTTCGTGCCGAAAAGGCGTCCAAAACGCACGACAAAAGTCCCTAACGTCACTTCTGAATCCCTATAGAATAGAGAATAAAGATGTCTTCTTCTGCTCCAGCCGCTGCTGCCACCGCCAAGCTCCAAACACGGCTTCGCCAGACCAA
>BGPT01000164.1:114131-211733 GCA_003297045.1 Symbiodinium sp. clade C Y103 | reverse complement strand
ACGGCTTCGCCAGACCAAAACACCACCTAATTTCGTGCCGAAAAGGCGTCCAAAACGCACGACAAAAGTCTCTAACGTCACTTCTGAATCCCTATAGAATAGAGAATAAAGATGTCTTCTTCTGCTCCAGCCGCTGCTGCCACCGCCAAGCTCCAAACTGCAGCTCTCGTGACTGGCTCCGGTTTAAGCGGCTGGAGGNGATGTCTTCTTCTGCTCCAGCCGCTGCTGCCACCGCCAAGCTCCAAACTGCAGCTCTCGTGACTGGCTCCGGTTTAAGCGGCTGGAGGCTGCTGCTGCTACTGCTGCTGCTGCTGCTGCTGGAGGTGCTGCTGCTACTGCTGGAGGTGCTGCTGCTACTGCTGGAGGCTGCTGCTGCTGGAGGCTGCCGGAGGCTGCTGGAGGCTGCTGCTGCTGCTGCTGCTGCTGCTGTTGCTGAAAATCTCTTTTTCCCTGACGCGCTCCCCCTTGCGTCGGCCGGGGTCGGCGGATATATATACTCATACACATACGTATTCAGAACATGTTGTGTATATATATATATATAATATACATGTATCGCATAAGGTTGTGCAATTATGGCCCTAGTTCGGGTCATTTTTTATTGTGATTTATCCAAAAAAATATGGTTTGAGACTGTAAATTGTCTAGAAACTCCTGAGGGCCTCAACAGCGTTGGAGGTGCCAGTGGCAGACGACCAGTGGGCCGAAGAGGATTTATTGCAGCGTTTGGCAAAGGACTCGAAGGACGTGCTGAAAGCCAGGGATTTTTAGCAAGGAACATGGAATTCAATGGAATTCGATTGTTGGGATTTAGTGAACTTTCATGGGCATCGGCATGATATACCAGCAAAAGCATATTTGGGTGTGTCCGGATATTAGGACACATGTCAATTCATGGCCATGTTTGATGGGGAACATGATGATCATGATGTTTCAAACCGTTGCATGGGGTGGCTTATTTTTTGACAAACCGAGAAACATCACCAAAGTTGGGAACAACTACTATTTCACTACTATTGTTTGGTGGTTTCAACTTTAAGTTACTGCAGTTATTTCATTCCTATTCAAGCCAAATGTTCGGATGATTGTCCCAATGGTCGGTCTCTGACCTGGTGGAGGATGGCCTTCGAACCTGATGAATTCAAGCAGGTTTGAATGTTTTTTAAAACATGGTTTTGTGATCATCATATGTCATATGTCAATCATGTTTATGCGATGACTATCCACATTATAAATTGATCATCATCCCCATATGGACCAACAAATGGGAAGATGATCCTCATTGACTTTCAATGAGGATAATATTTGTCCTGTGGCTTGAGGAAGCTGCACCCAGAGCAGTGCAGCCATTGGAGCCAAAGAGCTCTGAGACGTGTGCAGCTTAGATTTTTCCGATTGATTTCAGTTGGGATTGCACCAGCAAAACTACAGACTGATTGTACATTTGAAGAATCAACACAAATAAAGGTTGACCAGGTGTAATATCGTGCAATGCGTGTTTGTTTGGTACCCCGAAAAACAGGTAATTGTACTTATCTACGCACATTTTAGCTACTCACATCATTTTGTTGGTAAATTAAGTGTCTAGGTAGGTGTAAATAGATATTTAGCCACTTTGTATCACTTTGTAACGATTTGTTGGGAATCCCCCAAACAGTCGGACGGTTCTTCTCTGTCAAAGGTATTTTTGTTGAGTGGACAGCACCTGGAATATAGCTCTAGAGGAACACTCATCATTTTTGAAACTGCGAAGGCAATCGGTTCCTTCACCTCTTCACCATAGAATTGGCCTTGACATACCATCGGGCTAGTTAGTTGATCAGTTTTAGCTGGGTTCTACTCCAAATGTTTCTAGGTTACATACTTCAAGCCCTTCAGAACAGAGATTTTCGACATGTTTCAAGATTACAAGATATTACAAGTCACCAAAAATCACTAAAACCAAAGTGATGTCACAATATGTCGACGTATCCCCACAAGGTACACACCCAGCAGTCCCGGGCCGGAAGCTCCACTCGATCTGTGGGAGTTATGGTCGGGCACCCTGGATGCGCATGGCGATGCTGGGTGTAGTTCCTGTGGGGAAAGGAACCGTTTCGGGAAAGGAACATATCAAGAAACATGTCAAACCTTAAATTCTCCCTTGTATATTCCAGAGGTTTCAATCATTGGATTCTGGGGTGCCATTTTTTGGACCTGAGTGTTGTTGTATGGGTGTAGATGTTCATGATTATCATGGACAGTTGTTGGACATGGAAACGAGGGATGCAATCCGGAAAACCAACATGGAAGTTGTTACAACCCTGTTCCAAAAAACAATCAAACATAATCAAACGAGTGTTGTAAAATATGGCTCAAGACTGCTTAAGATATCATGAACTATATGAATTTATATAGCATTACATGTTGATCCAAGAATTGGATACGATAGTTTGAAGCTCCAGCTGAAGCTGACAAAATTCTGCACTGCTTCCACTGGGAACATACCTGGATCCTCGAGCTTCTCAAAAGCAATCATGATACTAATGACAAGAGCAACAATACCCTCTGGTAATCAAACGTGGCAATTGGAAATCCCCGAACTAAATGGAGGTTTTTAGCTGGGAAAATCATCGAAGCAAATAGAGGATTTTCAAGCAAGCCATGTTTGATTACCAGAGGGTACTAGATAATACTAGTACTGTGACAAACCCAATGCCATCAAACATCCCCAAGTCATCACCATGTCATGATGGGTACAATAACCCATCCCCAGTCATGGTAGCTTGGCATGGCCGCAGGTCCAATGCCGACAAAGTCGCTCCGACTGCAGGCCGGGGGACCTCATCGAAAAGTAGTGTAAAATCAGACAAGCAGAAAAGAATCTTCAGATGGTACAAGTGGGTCCTTGAGTTTGTCTCTATCATGTGAAATTGGGATGACTTTGGACAACTGTTTAAGCTGTTGGAACTTGGGGGGCGGCAAAATCTGAGCCATTTCCTGAAACTCGCGGCTACCACACCACCACAGGTGTCCCTCTCTGAAGCAGACCAACAAATAGAAACCTCCGAGAGTCCCACTCATGGAACTCATGGGTTGTTTTAAAACTCCGTGTTGTTTTCAAAAGCTGGAGAATCCAGTTTCCCAGCTATATGCATGTATATATGTATGTATGTATATGTATATATATATATGTAAATACATCGATGACTTCCAATGATTTGCAGTTGAACCACGGACTTGTTTAATTCCTGCCCCTGCATCCAGAATCTTTATTGACGCATATGCCTGGGATCGGTTGAAACCACCATAATCCACGGATCATGGCTGTCTTAGGCGTTGAGGCCTCCACGGATGATGTCAGAGCCCAAGAGCCTCTTGAGCTGTCATTCTTATCACTTGCAATGGTCGTCATTGTCGTCATGGTCATGATCAGATCATGATCATGATGATGATGATGATAGCGTTAATAGTTAATGATAATCAATATGATATACAAATGATCATGATAATAGTAATTTGCAGTAGTAATACTTACTTACATTTTATGATTTGTAATCATCATCATAACTTTGATGACTAGTACTTAATATAGTACTAAACATGATAACCCCTTCGAACCGCCGGCACATCGTTCAACTGACGTCTGACTCGCAAGGGACGCCTTGCCGACGCAGCCACACCACCCTCTCGCCTCCGAGAATATCTTTCGAGGTGTCCTGGTGCGGTGCGGGCATAGTGTCGTTTACTACTAATCCTGGTGTTAGTACGTCTCCATTAATCCGTTCCCCCTAATACTAAACCCCCCCCCCTAATAGTAAACACCTCGGGTAGTTTTTAGTATTAGGGGGGTATTTATTATTAGGGGGACCCCTAANCCCCCCCCCCTAATAGTAAACACCTCGGGTAGTTTTTAGTATTAGGGGGGTATTTATTATTAGGGGGACCCCTAATAGTAAGCGCCAGACCTTAATATTGAAAACTATTTTTCTCGATTTCAAAATCAATATTTAGAGTTAAATTTTGCGTTAATTATGCAACGTTTTAATTGGATTTCGAAGCGGACCCCTAATAGTAAGCGCCAGACCTTAATATTAAAAATTATTTTTCTCGATTTCAAAATCAATTAAATCTCAATTTAAAACGCAATTAATACGTTGCAAAAAATTGGATTTCGAAGCGGNAAAACTACTTGGATTCAGGGGACCCTAATACTAAGCACCCCGGGGTGAACTAGTTTTTAGTATTAGGGGGTAGAACCCACAAATGATAGGTTTATTTTTTAAATTGTTTTTTAAAGGGGATCAATTAAAAGTCAAATTGGCCAACCACAACTTTTCCAAAATTGGAGATGGACCCTAGTTTTTAGTATTTGGGGGACGTTTAGTAATAGGGGGAAGGGATGTTGAATAACCGGGTAATAAGGATGTATCACTAATATAGGAAAGAGCGATTCAGAGCCAAGGGTATTCATATGTCCAAAAAATGGATACCCACGTGGAGCTACTTCAGGTTTCCCAACCAAATGATAGGCTGTAATTGTGACTATAATGTGAACTATACTTAGTGTAATCAGCTAGTATACCTAAGTGAACGGATGCTATAATAAAAGTGACTAGCTGACTTGATGGATGAAAGCATTACTTGCCTATGTGACACAATTAGAAGTGGATGCGTACCTATGTAACTAGCTGATTGCCATTAATTGAATTGAATTGTTGAACTATGGCATGGCAGCATACATAGTCTGTATTCACCCAACTCAATCTTCACTATGGTATAATTACAGCTTACATATGTGTTTTTTTTACATCCATCGTGACGTTTAAACGAAAAGCAACAAATCTATATTCTTATACATACATGCATGTATGTGTACATCATATATACATTTCCATTATATTTCTATTAGGACTATACCCTGGGGGAAACGAACACTCACACTATTTTTAGATGGTTTTCCTAAGGAAACCATCCAGGTTTTTCACATCGTTTTGTATGTTTACCCGTTGGGCAACTCCATGCTGGTTGGGTGAAAATTCGGTGCTTTCATGGGACACCAAAACGGGGTCTCGAATTGGGGGATTTTATGGGGAATCTCATGGAAATTTAATGGGTTTGTTCAAAGTGATTTCTTACTTCCCCAAGGAGAAATACATCAGTCATGGGGAATCCATAGGGGTATTTGCGGGGGCCGCTTTGCATTTGGAACCCAAAAAACTATACACGTGCTGCTTTTCTAAGGACAAAAAAAGCGTTCTTTCCCCACTGGAGGGAGCCTCCTAGATAGGTAAGCATTTTCCCTGTGACATATTCATAGCTTGGAGGTCTACAGAACTTCTAATTGAGGCCGGGGGGCGCCCTGCACTTTCCTACATCTTCCTTGCTCCTTGGCCAAGGAAAGAGTTCGACGCACTGTTTCTGATGACCACAGCGATACGAAGCAGTTTCATGGTTCTGGGATGCTTGGCGGACCGTGCTGGTTGGGTTGGAACAGACATCAGATGAGACATGAAGGTCTAACCCCTGGTGATTGGTTCATTAAGAAATAAAGGATTATCCTACATGTTTTTTCATGGGGATTATCTTAGCCTGATAAGCCATAGCAGGGAAATCTGTCAACAATTTGATGGTTCAGATGACATCAGTTCGAAAAGCATTGGAGTTTCCCCTGTCATGATGAGTTTTTAAGGAGTAGCTATTACGTTCGGGTGAAGGCCAATGTTGCACTTCTGTGTTTGTTTGATTTGAAAGGCAAATGACGCCTCCGACGTATACAGTATATGGTTTGTAGAATGTTCTATATATATATATATAAATATATATATATACTTCTATATAATATGTTAACAAAAGTAAGTTTTTACTAATATAGTGGTAAATTGCCTGTTTCTTCGTTTGGTGGTTTCTACAGGTACCTATCTGTGTATATGTATGTATGTATATATACAGTATATACACACATATTTCAGTACATTTTAATTTGTATACTTGTTGTTGGTTTGAGATGTTTCCCTGGAAAGGGATTTGGCCGCACAAAAAAACCTCCATTTGGCCTCTGTGATTGTTTTCAAAGCATCAACCACGAAACTGGTTCAAGCTCTGGTGGATACGTTGGTACTCTAAGTTACTTGTTCTTTTTCTGAACTTGGGTATATCAGGTACATCTACTATCACCATTCAAAGTCGGGATCAGCTGATGGAAATCCCCATGATTGATGATCCCACCCAGCAAGAGCTGAAAACCAGGTTTTACCATCTCTGGGGCCGGTTTCTGTCTGCCCAGGGGGTCCGGTTTTGGCTGTTGGTTTCGAAAAATGGCCCAGTGCTGGGGCCAAATTTCATGGCAAGGTGGGGCCAAAAGGCGGAGATCTCACATTGGATCTGTTAAAAATGGTGAGAATAAGGCAAGTTACCTTTTGGAAAACAGCACATAGCCTGCTGTTTGTAGACTATTGTTCCAGAGAACAAACAAACTTATTGATCTGCTAATATCAACATGTTGGATTTACTGAAGGGCATGATCTAGCGATGAGACATCTCCAATTGCTGTCCATATTTTTACCCGATATTCACATCGTTTCGCTGGGACTTTCCAAGGATGGACCATCATCTTACTCTTCGTGTGTCAGATGCGACTTGGCGGGCGACAACCGTGGCGGCTATGGGGGCGATGGAATTTCCGTAGCCAAGCAAAGTGGGTATGTTGTGAAACGGTTTTTCTAATATGATAGCAAAAAATGTTGCAACATCTTAAAAACTTGAACAACCACATGGAGGAAACATGTCAGCTACTGGCCAGCTCTTCCCCTGTTCAAAATTCCTGGAGCCACAGTAGATGAAGTGTGGAATGTGTATCTCCAATGTGGCTTTTCCTGGATGCCTGGAAACAAATATGTAACATCACGACAGGAGGGGTACCCCATTCGTTGGTTTGTAAACCTATCTCCACCAGATTTAACTTCACATGGTTGTAAATTAGTTTGCCTATTTGGGGGGCCCTGCTGTAGGTTATTTGAGTTTACATCTTGAGATTGTGCCACCAGAATGAATAGATCCAGATCCAACATATTCCACTAGCACTTCGTTCGGGGATAATCTGAGGAGTCCCTATTGTACTTAGGGGTGCAGTTGGGGGTAGTTTGACGAGAATAGTTTTGGTATTAACCCCCATAAATTGGGATATTATATAACACTTGTAACATCCTATATGTATATTCATATTCATACAACCACTTATTGCCGGAACTGCACCCCCAAGTACGAATTGGAGGTGTTTCATTTCATCATGCCAAGCTAGATCATTGGCCTTGTAGCAGATCCCCACTATCAATAAAATATACTAAAGATATGTTAAACTGCCAGTCTCACCGATCTTCAATTGGTTTGAATCATGTATATGGATATAATATGTTAGTATCTTGAAATCACAACTCAACTGAATATGTATACACATATATATATATATATGTATATATATATATATATTCATAGTATATTAAACATCTATATTCATATATTGTATCTTCGAATTCATATCTAGTTCAAGGTCATCGCGCCCAAAGAAAAAAACACCGAACGAAACCACTCGTGAAATCTCCAGGCTTTGCGCCTTGGTGGTGCAGCAGAAGCTCGGTCTCGACCGCGGTTTTTAGCGCGGGTTGTGGTGCGACTTTTTGGAGTGGGGAAAACATGATTTTTTGATACAGTTAAATGGGCGTAAGTGGTTATCAATACCAATAGAGTATAAAACATGTTTAAACAATCTCATATAGGTAAAGCCCTAGAAACTAACGAATTATAATGAATTGTACAGGACATTATTATTTCTATGGGGTTATACATTCCAACATGGGGTGACTTACTGACTTATGAATGGTATTTCGGGCCATAACTGTAGAATTTAGGAGTTCCAAATTTTAAGATTGTTGTTGGATCGGATCTCTTCGGCTTAATAACTATGTTGGGTTTAGTAGTTAAAGTGGGATTGTTGGCTTTTCATGGCATTTATGAATGATTAGGGGAAACTGTTGACTTTCTATAATTAGTGGCATTTTAGAACATTGTGGATACCAATCACCAATCCAGAATAGTTGTTCCCCCCTTATGTATCTTTTGGTTTTCCAGCTCAATAACCAGAGTGGGAGTACTGGATTTTACTGGCTTTTATCCAGGACAAAGACAAGGCTTGATGCTTCGATTCAGGGCTGGTCTCCATGACTACTCTGTACTGAGTAGGGTTTTGGGAGTCGAAGAGTTGGAAGGAAAGGAGCAGACAAGCCGCAAAGGACTCAGGAAAAAAAACAACGTGCGAAGTTCTTCAGCGGAAATAGGCCTCTGTGAATTCTATCAGAATCTTCCCCCATTACCCGCTGGTGTCATCAAACATGGTGGTAAAATGGTCTCTTAACCATCAAGAACGATGGTGTCATGGTGATACAGATGGGATATGATGTGGATTTAGAATGTGTATATATGGGTATCAAACATGGCTGGGACATTGCACCAATATCAAAAAAGTACATTGACAGTTAAATGGGAACAGCATCGCGCTGACAAGTCTTCAAGAAAGCTATGGACCTGATTACCGGAGGGTAAGATTGCATTTCCTGGGCCCCATCCTGATAAAGGTTAGCCCATATTCCTTCCCTTTTTGCCCATCTAGCCGGAGAGAATCAGATCCACATCCCCAACCGACTGGCGAATGATACGAACTAGTACTAAATCTTTTGCGAGTTGAATGGAAATGTCATGGAATATCTACTTACTAACCAGCTGAAATTATCTAATTTTTTGTAGAGTATCTAAGATTGGCAATGTCCAAGACTTATTGTAATTATTGTTGCTCATAGAAACCCATCTTGCCCAACTGTATACTATGTGGTGACTTCGTGCGACACTTCAACCAGTTCCCTCCTATAGGACCCTCTTCGGCTTCTATTTCGATCCGACAGACGCCGACACCAAAGATGAAGCTTGGACTGGTGGCCTTTGCCGGTTCGAAGTCGGTGAGAAGAAACTCCAGGAACTATGGTGCATAAGTCCCATTTCACTATTGTTTATGGCAACTTTATAGTTCATAATTCATAACTCTTATAAGATGCTATAATCGAAGGAAGTTTAGAAGTCAAACTTCCGGCAATATGGACAGATGGAAAAGCCAAGATGGGAAGAGCACAGAAGAGAGAAGATCGAAGATCACACAGGGAGAAAGTCAGAAGAGAGAAGATCAGAGAGGGAGAAAGTCAGAAGAGAGAAGATGCAGGTGTGCAAAAAGGTAGGAAAGTCGCGAAACACTCTGGTTTTCCAATGTTTTGTGGCTCCGGAGGGTCGAAAAGTAGGCTCGCTAAAGCGGCGGGTGCGGAGCCATCTGCGCAGATGAGAGATGAAAAGTTGCGCGCCGTTGTGGCGCGAAGCACATTTGCAAGTCAAAATGCTAAAAGCACCACATGTTCAGAGCTCTTTTGGAAGTTGAGCTGTGGAAAAAAGCGCATTCGGTTGTGGCGCGAAGCATCGCGAAGCACATGTGGAAGTCAAAAGTGCAAAAAAAACTAAGGGGTTTGGACCACTTTTGCACGTTGAAGCATCGTGTTGCGTGGCAACTACAACTACAATAACTACAACAACTACAGCAACTACAACAACTACAACAACTACATGACAACTACAAGGACAACTACATCTACAACAACTACAACTACAACTTCAACTACAACGTCAGTTACGTGACAACTAAAACTAAAACTACAACTTCTACTACAACTACAACTACAAGTACAACTACAACAACTACAACTACAACAACTACAACTACACAACTACAACCACACGAACCATTACAACACTACACTACACTACACAGCACAGCACAGCACATCACTGCACTGCACTGCACTGCACTGCACAACGACGACAACAACAACAACAACAACAACTACTACTACTACTACTACTACTACTGCTACTACTACTACTACTACTACTACTACTACAACTACATCTACAACTACAACTACACTACATTACAACTACAACTGCCACCACGACTACATCTACATCTACAACTACAACCACAACTACAAGTCCAGCTACACTACAACTACACTGCGCTGCCTCCAGACACTTGTCGGTCCATCAGTGGGTTCGCTCTGCCATCCATGATTCACAACAACCAACTTTTCCTATAGGTTTCCTATCTTTGAAACTTCCGCCACCGCCTTGTGCGGTACTACTGATATACTATAAGTATAGTTCCTAACTCCAATCACTACAGTTGAAAGAAATTGCCATAAACCATGGTGAAGCCAACTTGGCGATGTCTTTATTGATTGCCCCACCGAGGATTTGGATGTTAAATCCACCGGTCCACTTTCCATACTCCAAGAGATGCCAACGATATATGGTGAACATTGCTGTGTTTGGAGGTGGTTGCAGAGATGTCTCCAATGGCGGGCTCAAAGAATTCGATGCGTCATCCAGTTGCTTCAAGTGGTTGAGGAATGTGTTGAGTCGACCATTGACACCCACTTATACAAGGATTCAGGGGATTTGAGCCACTAAGTGGCAATGGCATCATTGAAACAATCAAGAAGTGAAGAAAACCCGGGGCATCAATGGACGGCCCGAGAAAGGGACTCACCCAAAACTGGATGTTTTGAGAACCATAACATAACCATCCATACTTATACAACCCAGTTACATACGTTATATAAAATGCTATAAACCAACAAACCTTCTGAAGTCGTGGCACTCCCCACTGTCTTTCGCTAAATCGGCTGAATCCCCGGTTTGTGCTGATGAAATCACCGGTTTTCTTAGCTAAATCCCTGCTACCTCCATGACCTTTTTCCCAGGATCAGATCAGCATCTACTGGTACTTCGGCACCTTTACTCGATCCTTACTGTGCTTTGGTGGTGGAAACATGTGGAAACATGAGGGAATTGACGGGAGAAAACTTGAGATGTTAAAAAAAACAAATGGTGGGTTCGCAGATGTTGATATATATATATATATATATATATGTTTGCATTTTTTTGCCAGAAATTGGGGCATCAAGTGATTGCTGATGTTTTTGTTCGCAGGATGTGTAAGGTCAGCAATGGTTTCAAAACATTTGATGGCCTTGGTGATTGGATCTCAGGCTACGTGGCTGAGGCGGTGCAGCCTTTTGAAAATCATATGGGCCAACTCATCCCATCTTTTCTATGGTGTCAGCGTTCAATGTTCAGAAAATGCAACGATGTTTGCTTACATCAACACATAAACAGATTAACTGGGGGTTACTTCGCATATATTTATATATATATATATTATATACCCCTCTGGTCATCAAACATGGCGTGCTGGAAAATCCACCATTTATGTAATATATAGATGATGTTCCCATTAAAGTCTCCATTTATAGAGGATTTCCAATTGCCACGTTTGATTACCGGAGGGTGTATATACAATACATATGTATATATATATATATATGTGTGTGTGTGTGTGTCTGTAACTATAGCTACGCTCTCTCAATCCGTCAGCCATGGAACGTGACAAGGTCCTTGTTCGAAATGACACTGGCCAACTGGCCCCCGGTGGCACGTTTGCTCATGGAGAACGTCACGGACGCTCGGTCTTGGGGGGCAAGATCCAAGACACCTGTTTTGTTTATCTTGGATCCCTGTTGGACTTCAATGTCAACCCCGGATTCATAGATGTTTGTTGATGAATTCGGGGGACTACCACTACCACCAGAACAGGGATAATCTATGACTGGCATTCAATTGGTACCCCAAGTAAACGGCTCCACTATTTTTTTTTATTTAGGTTAAAATTCTTCAGTAAGACAAGCAGGGGCAAGTAAAAAATCATTAGGGGGTGCACTTGGGATTATAAATTAGAATATATTGGTATCATACCTTGTAACAATCGTGAAATTACCCCATAATAGTTCATAACTATGGCTAAGCATACCTGCTTAGTAGTAGCTCAGCCTAGCAAATGCCAGATACCCTGCAGTTTTTCTATGGAACATCGGTCTACATGGGGCATGGCTTCCATTGCTCTTCCCAATCGTTAACGCGGGGGGGTCCAGGCCGTAGCCCAGCTAAGGAGTTCTGGGTGCCTGTGTGTTTGTTCCACAAACTCACCATGGGCTTCGCCGTGGTGGGTGTCATCAACGGCGTGGTGATGCAGGAAACCTTTAAGGCTCGGGCGCCGGAGCGCAAGTGGACATTGTACCATGCGTTCATTCTATGCGTCCAGAAATTGGACGCAGAATGGTTGCATTTTGGGGAATAATATGGAAAAAATAATCTTCGAACCTGCCATTTGCCTTGGTTTTCTGCAGCTTCTTTTTGGATGTTTTTTGGCAATGACTTGACCTGCCGGGCGAAATTCAAAGATGATCCCTGCTCCGAGTGGCTGCAACTTATCCAGGGATTATCCCTTGAGAACCTAGAACCTTAGGGTGTATTCCATATCCCATCATATTCAAGTTGCAACATTTGCGACCTTTTGGAGGAGTTCCAAAGTAAAGGGTATGTGATGTCCTTGGACTGGAGCAAATGTTTCGACACCTTGAGTTGCCAACCATCTTGTCGTCTCATGGAGCACTGGGGCTTGTCTCCTCGCTGGGCTGCCACTTGCGAAAGTGTCTGGACTGGGCAAGAAAGGTGGGTTCAGTGGAATGGTACCACACACGATGAACCTCTCCGTACCACCAGAGGCCTTCCTCAAGGAGACCCCCTTGGACCCATCATCTGCATTCTCTGGACTGCATGTGGTCACAGAGCGGTTCATCGACGGCTGCCGCTCGTCAGTGCCAAACAACGCTCTACATGGACGACCGCAATGTGGTTGCGAACAACCCTCAGCACCTTGTCGAGCACTTTGAAGCTTGGCAAGAATGGTCCACGGCTACTGGCCTCATTGAAAATAGTGACAAAACGCAAATTGCGTTTGTTTTATTGGTTTTGGATGACACAATCTTGCTTGGCGGTCACTTTTCCTCATCAATCTACTATTACCAGTAACCAGTAGTTTATAAACTACAAAACTCATCCAACATTGCGTAACACAATTCGAATATTGACCATGGTGCCATTAAATACCCCATTACCCTTGTACTATCTACCCGCATGGCTTTTTACTTACACAGAAAAGCCTGGTCTGAAAACCGGGTAATTACCCCAAAATGCCATCAAGTGATCAGAATCGTCTTATCAAATATTTCACTCTTGTGGGTTTCGCCCAATTTCCGACAAACCCATACGGAGGTTTTGGTTTTCTAAAACCGGGGGGTGTACCTGAAAATCATCCAAGTCATTAGACCGTTTGAGCATTGAAACCCATGGTTTTTGGGGATCCTCCACTTTTAGGAAACCTCAAAGCTCCATATTAGCTTTCTCGTTTGGACCGTCCCAGTAGTAGACCCGCCCCTGGCAGGTTGCGCACATGGATGACACTGTCATGGTGCGAGAGACATTTGGCGAAGATTCAGGGGGTTCGCCAGGGTTCACATTGGGGAAGTGCAGTGTGAAGCAAAAACAATGGCAAACAAATGGAGTTCGATGTCAAAATGCACATACTCGTTGTGTGCAGAGTCGATTTTGGCTGAAAGCACATTTTGCTTGGGAAGATGAGCACCAAATTGTTCCTTTGGTCTGATTTCCATTTTCGTTCATGTCTCAACTTTTGATTGTATCTCCATGTTTGCTCAAAAAACAATTGATTAAGCAACGCAATTCATATATTTGGTTGGGTAAACCATGATTTTTGCTTTTTTGATTCCTAATTGTTGGTTTGCGAAATCACCATGTTCGCTGGTTCATCCCCCAAATCATTGGCTGCGAAATTCTACAGGAAACCTCGATATTTCATGGTCAAAACCATGGTTTCCGGCTAAGATTTTCCCTGAAAAACCAATCCAATGACCAAATCGAATTTCTAAACTTTCAGTTTTGAGTTTCAAGAAAAAGGCTATGTCATGTCCATAGATTGAAGCATGTGTTTCGACACTCTTTTAACTGTGAACCTAGCAGCCGGTGGATGGAAGACTGGGTACCTAGCCCAGATGACCATCCTCTTGAAAAGGGGGGATACCCCAAGGTGACCCACTTGGCCCTTTCATTTGCATCCTGTGTACTGTGGCACCAGAGCTGTTCAAACGACAAGTTTCGGCCGAGTTGGTGATGCAAGGCCTCAGCTTCCTGTTGAACACCACAAGGCTGCTGCCATGTTTGGTACCCCCCAGAAGCCAAGGGGACACCAGCTTGTTGGGTTTTAATCTCCATTTTTTGGGTAGGCAAATATCAGGCCTTGGTGAAGTCAACATGTTCAAACTCCGACTGTTTGACTGAAAACTCGTTTGATCAACTACAATATTAATATATATTATATATTAATATCATCATGATGTCCCCATGATATTTGCATAGTTGTTTGCTTTACCCTTCCTTGGCGTGCATTTAAGTGGTCAATAACCATAAGATAACCCAGTTATATAATATACTGTATAAATATAGATGTATACAAAAAAAAATCAAGGTATACCCCAGTTATTATGGTTTGAAACCCATTTACTAGATGGGATGCACCTTTCCTTGCCCCAGGAAGCAACGCGCCATGCGTGCCCACTTGGCAAAGATGTCGCTGCTCTTCGATGAAGCCGACACGTCAGGGGACGGCCGACTGGACCTCGAGGACCACCAGGGTTGGATGGAGATCGCAAACAAACCGTGGGGTGTGATGTTAGTAAAATCTTACTGGTGCTTAGTAGGGAATGGGGGTTGCTGGGATGATTATTAATAGTTATACTATATCATAGTATTCTCATGTATTATTCTTATTATTAAAGTTATATATGGTTGTTATATATCATCATAGTATACTATATCATAGTATTATCATAGTTATACTATCATCTTTTGAATATAACTTCTCTTGCCATAATTCTTACCTTAAGTTCCCACCTATCAAACCGCACGGAGTTCCTTGAAGCATCTTGGCACTTAAATTGCAAGTAATTTCCTATATATTATATATATATATATATATCAATATATGGTTACATGTGCTGACTACAGCTCGCCGTGTATATATATATATATTACAATTAGTAGTTGGTTCTATATGTTCTATCCCACAATTCTCCTATAATTATAATTGTTGTTGCTGTGATATGATCTAATATTACTCCATATCTATAGTAATCATCGTTACTATCTCAAAATCATTCTTTAATTGTCGTTCAGTCGCCAGGAGTTTCAACGCATCTTTCTGGTTCAAGTTTGAAGATTGAAGATCACACTACTTCACCTTTCCCATCATACTGTGTATAGAGGAAGTCATGCACCACCTGGTTGAAACTCTGTAAATGAGATCAACCACCCAACTGGTGATTTGGATTTCGCAACCATCCACTGTATCAAACCCCATCGACTGCCAGGAGTTCAAGAGCATCTTGGACGACTACGAGGTGAAGATCTGGTTGGCTGCCATGGATCTAGACGTCAGCGACGTCGAGGAACTCTTCCAGATGTTGGACGATGGCCAGGAGCCACTGCGGGCGCCGGGGACACCGGACGTGGTCCGAAGAAAAGGGAGGGATATCATATGGATATCATGGGAAACCATAGGAAAAAAGGCGGTTGAGCTCGCAAAAATGCTAGTAAAAAGGGGACGTCGTGGGAAAACGGATGGTTCAAGTACGGTTCAAGGAAGAACTGTTTGATGTTTTGAAGGAGATATTGGAACATTCCTGGGGTGTTTTCCTCTTGAATGGATAGGTTTGCGATTTACGTTTACGGTGATTTAACAAGCAAAATGAGGATTTCGTCAGGAAAATGGAGATTCATGTGATTGAATTGATGTTTGTTAGCTATGGACCTTGTAGCATGACGGAGCTTGGGAAAATTGATGAATAGTTCAGGAAAAATGGTGATTTAACATAATTTGGCTAAATTAGATTACATTGACAATAAGGAGGAACATTTACTGTGATATTATTTACTGGACATCTTTGGAAATCAGAGAAACCTTTGTCAAGAATACTCTCATCCCTCGGATACTGCGAACATTGCAATGACTATGTTTCTTGAACAAAACTATCGGTCTGAAGAATGCTTTGCAAACCAACGACATGCGTGAGTAAGATATCAGGAACTTTACATTTCATAAACATATACATATACATATATAATATATATATATATACTGTATATATGTGTGTATATCAATGTTTATCAATTCATACGAATATTTGAATCCAATCGCTAACCCGGGTTTTTACGTGTTGGACAGAGGGACGGATCAGGATAAAATGATGCTGGACAGATCTGATGCTGTTCAAAACACTCCCATTACGGGGTGCCCCGTGAGATGTTGTTCAGCAATGAATTCAGCAATTATTGGATGGGTTAATGGGAACATTTACAGGAAACCCATGGGATTTTCCCATCAAAGATAGGGGTTTCCGGTTACAATTTTCCCTTAAACCAATCCAGTGAAGCAATGTTCACCATAAATTTGTTGTGAAACAACTTGAAAGTCTTGTCCCGTTGATGAAACGACACACCCAGTTATATCTTATGTACTGTTGGTTATCCATGATTATCCCCTAAAGCCATCATACATCCCATAAAATTCTGTGAGCGGGCATCCAACAATGGGACTCATCTACTAGACTATTGTTGCCTAGTGATACTCGGTAAGTTATATCCTGCTTGGTTCCTGCAAACTGATTAGTTTCCTAAAAAAAAAAACAATAAATAACACCACCATGAAAACATGTATTGAAAAATCATATGTTTTATGGCAAGCCCATGCTAAACGATCGTTTTGTCAGAATTTAAACACATTTTTTCCTTGTTAAACCAATCCCCATTCAGATCCTCCAAGCTTTGCCAAAAGCCAAAGACCGACCGCTCAGGACGGACGCCTCAGTGCAGAGGAGTTTCCCAGCGATGATATTTTTGCGTGTCATGGGGTACGCAGATTTGAAGAAAATGGAGAACCTCTGGATGTTTAATGGTGGTTTAAATAATGGCAATGGGTGTTTAATGAACAGTGAGCAGGGATATAATCTGGATATTTGATGGGATATAATTTGATATAGTTGAGTCTCACAATCTACCGAGATCCTCCGATTGTATCAATAAAATTTGTGTTTTACCCCCTAAGAACTTAGTACTTTTGCCATTTTTGTTGGGGTACTTGGAGGCTCTAGTCGTTCTTGTTCATCACTGGGTTAACCATTTTATGTTTTGTTTTTTTCGGATCTGGGATTGTTTCTCATGTATACCTTCATCATGAATAGAGCAGAAGGATATAACTCCGATAAGTTTGGTGTTAAACATGGACCAAAAATCCAAACAAAACATATACGTAATTTCCCAGGATGTTTCCTTTAGAATGCTATTGTCAGAATGTATCACACCAGCGTTTTATTGAACTATGGCTGTATTTGTTCACCAGTTCAGTAGGACCATGACTGCGGAAGGCTCATGAAAAAACAGCCTTCCACACACTGGGTGTGTCCGCAGGTGATTTACCACCTCAAAATATCTTTTTTTCTGTTCCGAAAACTGATGATAGAGCATGGGATTTGGGGGTACACTATTTTTTTTTAGTGAAAACAGCTATTCAAACCTCAAAGACTTCACTATTCTCAACACTGCGTCCAGGGTTTCACCGAGCTTCCTGCACTCCTTTGTGAAAAATGGATGTCATCAGGATCGATTGGTTTGAACATCTGAAGGAAACCATGTTTTATCCCTTGAAATGTTCTAAGTTTGATGGTTGATGGATGATATCAGAATTTCAAACACATCGTTGCGCCGAACCTGCGATATTGATCGATAATGCCGATTGTTCTTTCTGAGTCCAACCTCGAAACCAACAGAGAAGGTTCAGTTGAGATAAGTCAGGCCAACCTCAATAGAAATGATGAACATCGTAAAAGAGTTAAGATAGGCAACGGGATTTTTCATGACTTATCCCCAAGGTGGCCTGAACTTTGGTTTGGGATTACTCATGAACAATGCAGATATTCTTGGATCCAGCAGTGCATGTTTGGGGCATCCAATAGAATCTTTGACCATTTGGTTGGTATCTATGTTGATTTACATCCCTAAACATGGGATGATGATCCGAGTCTACATGTCAATTCACTTGCATAGTTTAGTTGGGGGGTTCCTGAAATGTGGGAACCCCAAAACGGATGGTTTATGATGGAAAATCCTATGCACATAGATGATTTTTGGGTGTTGTTCAATTCTCCCAGCGGATACTTAACTCATCACTGGAAGGTAATAAAAATGGAAAAATGGACATGTTCGGTTTGATTCCATTGATGCGATGCGGGGATTTTTCACATCCTTTCACTTGAGTTATTTTGGTGTCAACAGAAGGGTAGGGTTCCCCCCATTTAAGGGTGCAATATGGTGTAATCCAATATAATGCCAATATACATTGTTGATTGATGAATTCCCCGTTTGTTTGAGTCTCAAAAGAAACATTATTTTAAATGTCTGGTGAAAAAATGCATCCTCATCAGCACTTGTTCCTCTGATTTGTAGCCAGCCCCAGGGGAAATACCTATTTCAATTGTCATTCACCATTTTTGCAGGTTAAGTCCCATTTGTTCCGGCAAGCAATCCAATTTCTTGTTGGTTACATACTCATTTCCTGGGTAGTTAGTTTGTCCGTGATAGTTTTAGGGATTCCCAAAAAGATGCCAAACAGTGATTGCCAGGATGGTTAAACCACAATATGTACTCATAATTCACAGGTTACCAACTGTTCGATCATTTTTGGTGGTGCTACATATCATCAATTTCCAGTTATATCCTACTATGTCACTATATGTTGGTTACATTCCTCATTCCTATATGTTCATCCACATTTTTCCACATCTTAACCAGTTGGATCCTCCAAGTAGCCTATCACGTAATCAAACGTGATCGAAAATACTCTCTACATATCCAGGTTTTAGGGGAAAATCATCTAGAAATGAGGGATTTGCCCATGGTTTCCCCATGGTTTTCCCATGTGGTCCCAGGTTGGTGCGTGGCGTCGCCAAGCTGCGCGGTGCCGCAAGGGCCATGGACCTCCGAAAGATTCATCAGCTCAGTAGTGCCTCGATGGCCATTTTTTCTACGGATGGTGCTCCATTGGTAGTGGATCTAGTAGGTTTTATGGTGAACTTAAAAGTTGGGCGTCCACAGCTTGTAGGATTTGTTTTTAGTTTTTTTTAAAACAAATCTTGGGAGAAGTCTAGTCTAGGAGATCATGTTTTTTTGTTCAACCAATCTAAACATTGTTACTGTATGTTTCTGCAATGGCTTACTTGATGTTAATACAATGTGCTGCTCCAGTTTGTTAGCTAAGTTAGTTTGCTTCAGTGGGTTAAGTATGATTTATTGCAAATAAGTCTATGCCTAGTGGTTGTGATGGAAGATTTGTCAATGTTTTTTTTGATTGTTGGGGAGATTGTATATTATTTGAATATCTTTGGGATTGGATGGGATTTGGATGGATTTCAAGGTGTATCTTGTGGAAATGTTTGGATTTACAAGACCTCAACGGTATGTTTCAGGTTGTTTATTTTATCCCCGGTGGAGATGAACTTTGAACCCCTCGGCAGAACTTTTCTACCCTCTAGGCCTCTTGGTAATTTATCCTGGCAAGGGACAACTACCAAAACTAAGCACACACGCTGTCCGAAGCTGAGACTATACTGGGGGGGAATAGTTTAGTTTTATGCTTGTGGTGGTTCGGGGTGGTTCCAACTGGATTTTTGTATTTGTGTCAATTCATAGGGGTGGTTTCCAAGTTCCAATGCATTCCTCTACTGGGTATAACATGGTATAACTTAGACGGATCGTTCAAGACATTATTTGTTTTTATGCAAGGTATCTTGGATTGGCCCTTGCATTCCTCTATACTCTGAGCAGCTTTTACCTACACGAAGTTGCCACCCTCGAAAAATCCACCATGTAATTCCAAGCAACGCCGAATTCACAATGATGCAACCAGTATAGCTTGGGACCTGATGTTCACACTACACGGGTTGGTCCCTACTTTGTGTTGATCATGCTCCCCATGAGTTGATTGGGTATCTATTTGTATTGTTGTTGTCTCCAGTTATATGTTTTTTGCTGCTCCAAGCCCATCATTCTTGGTCATGTCGCCATGTTTTTTTTTTTTTTTTTCTGGTCTACACCCCATGGTTTATGACCATACATAGGATTCATGGTTGACTCAGCAAGAAAGACAGATGTTTTCTCATTAAACCTGCACCCAGCACTATTTTAGAGATTCATTCGTGTTGATTCAACCGGATTCCCCAAATCTAGTGCTTTGGTTAGATCATCCCTTTTCCAATAAAAGAGACAGTTGATTGGGTGTACTTAATGTTTGGACATACCACAAACTAATAGGTTGGGTAAATCCCCCAGCGTTGTGAGTAATACCCCCCATGTTTATTCGTTATATCAGCTATATCCAACGATGGGGGACTTACCCAACCACTATACTAGCTGATACAGTACTACCCTCCATCTATATAGACATACATACATATATATATATACATATATACAGAATATGTGTGTTCTCTTTAAACAGTCTTCAACGTTCATACGCTCTGTTTCGGGTCTCATCAGGCGGAATGCATGAAGGCGCTGAGCAGGGGATGGTGCAACTGGAAGATCGTGGAACAGATTTTGTCCTTTTTTCAAGGGGATTTACCACATGAAAATGGCGGTGCCTTTGGGACATAACCAACAAGAATTGAGTTATGTATAACTGATACAACCAACATTGAAATGGGACCCAACCGATCAACTGGTGGAGGAAGCTGTTGGAGCATTACTTGACTTCCGTATTCCCAAAAAGCTACGGAGTGAGTTTCCGAACCATATGATAGCAACGCGCATTGGGATATAATGGGAAGATGTATAATGTACATATGTCATACAGGTATGGGTCAAAACCTATCATTACCATATTTTGGGGAATCCATTATCCAGCTACTTTAGGGTACCTAGGGTACCAGGGTTTTGACCCATAACCAAATATAAATACAAATCATATCCAAGAATGGAACACTGGAAGCCAGCGACAATGGTATAGCGGGATACATCTAGTGGACAGAAGTGTATGGACAGAAATGTGGGGGTACTAGAAATGTGGGATTTATCTGGACTGGTTGTTATTATACAGATCTTATATATATCTATGCATTCCATGCCCATTCCAGACTCATTGAGGGACACCCCATTTGGGATGTGGTTTGGGCCTATATTGTTCCTCATTGATTTTCCCATTGAACTCATTGATTTTCCCCGACATCCACTGATGGAACGTGCTGATACAAGGGGTACCACTGTTTTCAGACACATGTCATGTCGTGTGGAATCATCATTTTCCCATATGTTCCATTCATAAAGTGTGGGATCCCCAAATCACACACTGCTTCTTTGAATTCATGGTCAATGCCTTGGATGAGTTGGTCGTACGGTTTATAAACCCCATTAAGTATAGTTATAAGTATCATAAACCATAGTTATTGGAGTTATAAACCAACTTAGCTATCTAGGGGGCCTCACATTGTAGGAAACCTCCATGTTTTCCATTGACCCTTTCGGGGTGACCTTTCTTCTTGCCCACCGCGGTCTCAGTGAGTCCTTGGAAAATGAAGTGGACCGATGTGGAAACTACATCTCGATACCGGGCATTACACGCTTGGATATGTACAATGCATGTCTGTAATTATGTATATACTATTATATCTATTAATACATATGTATTGTGCATGTATGTGTATATATATCTGTATATGTATATACAATATGTGGATAATTTGATTCACTTTCTCTTTGTTTGTAAGCATGAAATGGGACTGGTTCTGGCAGACGATTGAGTTGCAGTACGCAGACATTTGCTGAGTTGTTGCCATGCGAGCTGTCAAGCTGGAACACTCAGATCTGGCGCAGCATCGGGCTGGCATCATGCAGCAGTTGCGACAATTCTGGATGGAAGACCATCTCTGTGATGTTGTGTTTAAGGGCAATGATGGAACAGAGCATCACGCCCACACGGCCGTGCTATCTGCCGCCAGTGCTTTTTTCAGGAACCTGCTGGGTGGGCCGTTTCTTGAAGCAGAGAAGGTGCAACAAAAGCAGCCAGTGGAAATCGCTGCGTCCAAAGCGGCAGTGTCTGCTTTGCTGGACTACATCTATGAGGGGCAACCGGAGATACCAGTGGAAGTTGGTCTTGAACTCCTACGACTGGCAGAGGCTTGCGACTTGCCAAAGTTAGCAAGCGAAGTTGAGGCAGGCATCCGCGCCTCCTTGGACGGCAGTGTTGCCCTGCAAGTCCTACAAGAAGCACATGGCCTTCATTCATTGAGAGCTGCCTGCGAAGATAAAGTAGCACAGGAGTTTGAGACTTGCAGCAAGCATCCTGATTTCGGGAAGCTCACTGCTAGTCAGCTGGCCAGAATTGTGAAAAGAGAAGATTTGGGCGTCTCTCGGGAAGAAGCAGTATTGCAGGGCATATTTACCTGGCTCACTTTTTCCAAGGACAGACATGCCTTCCTGGGTATGTTTCTGCAACATGTTCAATTCCAATCATTTTCCCTCGAGAATTTGTTTCGCCTTGGCCGCATGACCCTCTCTGGTCCGAATGCAGATGACTTGCACCGGGAAGTTGATGATGCTTTGATCTCCCGAAAGCGAAACCAAAGTCCAAGTGCCTTTCAATCGAAGAGACGTCGTTTGCAGCACTGGTCACCATGTTTGGGCGCCAGCACCAGCACTGAAGCTTCAGGGCGGGAAGTACTGACCTTGCCATGTGTCTTCTTGCACTGGCACAAAGGTGAGATTTTTGCTGCCGAATGCTTCAATAGCAAAAGTAGCATCATTTGTGTGAAGCCTGATGACCCCGCGACCTCAATTCAACGTGTTGCGGGCGAAGGCGCTACTGTGACTGGAATCAACGACCGACTTGGGAGCTTCTTGTCACCTCTCCATTTTGCCAAATGGCCAGATTTTTGTGGCAGATATAGACAATCGAAGAATCGTCCGTTTTGAAAACGAGGCTGGGCATTTGTTTGCTGGCAACATTCATGTTGTTGGCTTGTGTTCCTCACCCAGAGTGTTGTATGTGTTGAGCCAGGGCGGGAGAGAAGTGAGCAAGTTGGTGGGCTCGAGGCTCGAGACAGTGATTCTCTCAATCCAAGCCCGCAAGTTTTTTGTAACCAAGGAAGAGGTAATCTTTCTGGCAGACAATAAGAATCCGAACCATCGCATTTTACGGATCCGGCTGAGTCGTTGGAAGCTGTTGTGGTGGGACGAATCCAAGATGATGGCAGATCATATCTAACGGACTTGTGTGTAAGTGAGAGTGGAACAATCTACGTTCCAAACAATCTACGTCTTTGCTATCCACCCAGGCTGCCCGACTTTCACAGAAGTCCTGCAGTGTCCAGATGACTTGTACCCTGTGGCACTGTTGCTTCAGGACAGATCCGGAACGTATGTGGGCAAGTTTCAAACCGGAACCTCCCGGAGCCAGGGCATTTATGAATATGTGTTACCTCCTGAACTTCAGCTTCGTGAGTGAAAACAATGTCCTGCTGCGCCATTAGTCAAGATCATCTGCCGCCCAAGAAGTAATCCTATCCCCCTAACATCAAACACCCCCATTGCATGGTCCCAAATATATGATTTCAGCACTTGCAGAACCATTGTTCTTGGGGAGTGCTGAATATTGGCGGAATGGGATTATTCTAATTACATTAATCATCAATAATCACATTATTATGATCCCCTGTGATGTTGAACACGCCCAAGATACCTTGGTTTAGTACTGGTGCTATTTAGTGGTGGATCCTGTATACAGGGGAGTCTCCTATGATTGGGGAGGGACCATTTGTACATGTTGCAAGGTTCACCAGGCTGCCTATCTAGTAGCTGTTTGCTGACTCAGGTGGGTAAGCGTGCTTTGTTCTTTTCCCAACTGGGCCTCTGAATTTCAACCACCCGCACCCGGTCCTTTTTCATGAGACATCCGATCTCCAAAAAATAGACAAAAAGATGTCATGTTTTTGATGGTGCCTTCCCAGCGTTTCAACATGTTTCAACCATATTAATTGGATCAACCCGTGCCTGGTAGAGAACCAACCAGGCTTGAACCAGTGACGCCCATAACGGGATGATCCAATGTGGCGGATACCTACTGTGAACACCAGGGGTATTGTACTTCAAGAAATCAGGGTGAATAGCCTCCAGGGACGGTGAACCATTCGTTGTGTGTGTTGAGTTTTTAGATGTTTTTCAGAGTCCAGCTCAGAGTCCTCTTTTCTGAATGGACTTGCATTAGTACATATGAGTAGCCCACATGGCAGGGTACCTCAATTGCTTCCTTGGGAGATCCAGCAACAGCCAACCATGGGAGAATTAATGGTCGAATGTGGATGGTTGGAGGGGTCCTCTATTTTCGGAAGCCTCCAATTAAAGTTGGTTCCTAAATCCATCCAACTGTCATACACACGAAGAACCGTCGCAAAACCATCCTTATCCGAGTTGTAAACCAATTTAATCCCAGACAGTAAACATATATTCACATTTTTGTCGGTTGAACCCTCATTTTTTCCGTGTCCAACCTCCCCCTCCCCTTTTGTTCCATCCTCATCTGGGCTGGTTGAATCCTTTTGACATTAGTCTTTGCCAGTTGAATCTTTTTTTTTGTAGTTGAACCATCCCGTGATAGCTGGTTTGCTGGTCCATGCAGGCATCAAACAGCTCCATAAAAACGCGGTCGAAGCAAATGACGTGCCTCGTCGCAAGATTTCTTGAGCGGGTAGGATTTCAAACGTACAAGCCTGCGTCATGTCTACCCTCCGGTAGTTAAACATAGCACTTGAAAATCCTCTATATAAATGGTGTGTAAATGGGAACATCATATAAATGATGTGTTAATCCCCTATATATAGAGGTTTCAATGGGAAAATCATCCATAAATTATAAATGGAGGATTTTCCATGACCACGTTTGACTACGGGTGGTAAACATATCATATGTGCCATGGTCAACTTTGTTGGATCCCCGTTGCGGGATGGACCGTAAACATCCGTACCATGTTTTGACCCTGGCACATGTTATCATGAATGCAAACTATATATATATAATGTATGATTGTGTATTTATATATATATATGTTATCTAAATATTATGTTGTGATTATTGGAGTTTACATGGCATTGATAAAATCATAATATAATGTATACCTATAGATTATTTCAGATACACAGTCAGTCATGTATCAGGTGACCATGGTGAAATTTGACGATTGAAATGAGTTGTGATGGCTGAGACCAGGGGCTTTTTCCAACCAAGGACCGACCAGAGAGTGGATGGTACATTCCACGTGTGTTTTCTGTCGTTTTAAACTGGAGTACAAAATCAGGATGATGTCCAACAGGATCATTCCTATCTCAACTTTGAAAGTTGTTTTTAGCTGTACTGTTCGAAGCGTTGAAATCAGTCAAACCAGATACGTTTGAAATCCACCGTTGATCTTCACTGATTATTGGACACACATGCAATCGTATCATCAATGCCACTCGGGTTTTTGACACATTCCATTTATGTACAAATGAGGAACCATGATCGAACATAGTTTACATTAAGGTACTGCCTCTCATTACACTACCCAACCAGGGATTCGCTCAGGCTGCAGATGAGAAGAGACTTGACACAGAAAGGAGGGTGGCCGTGTGGCATCTTCATGCGCGATTGACCTTGAACATGTGTTTTTTTTTTTAATGTGATGCCCCCGTTTACGAGAGCTGAGTTGATGCAAATGACTTGATGAACGTTTGGGTTTAGGGGGATGTAGCTATAATTAATTGATGGGTTTATAAACCAACTTGTAACTCCGGGGGCCTCACCTCGTATGTTCATCTTTTTTCAAGGTGCGTCTGATGATCCCCTGATGGCCAAAGCCTGGCCTCAGAATCATTTTTTGGGATATGCGTGTGTCTGAAAATGGAATATACACCCAAATAGCTACTTGAATGGGGGAATGTGACTATCAACCATACCCTATGTTCAGACAAAGCCATCTACTCTCTCTAAAACCATTCTAGCCCCCGAATGAAGCTCTTTTACAACATACCAGGCCCACTTTAGACCGGACTTAATCGAGCTGCTCCTTGCATGGAATCCGTGCTTGGGAAGACCAAGCGGGTCTGGGGTTCTTGGGTAGGTAGACGTTTGTAAAGGGGGATGCGTTCTTTCAAGTTTGATGGCATATTTTATATCTAGGAGAAACATGGAACAACAATGATATCCTACATATATTAGATTCTATATACACATATGTAAATATAGAGATACAACTATATGATTATATAGGCAGATAGATAGGTAGACAGACAGACAGATAGATTGATAGATAGATAGATATCCCCCCTTGTTTTAACTATCACTCTATGATCGATCGCCAAGTCATGGATATGTTAGTTGTACATAGTTGTACCATGTTTCTGTGGACAATCACCAAACACACAACTCTCTTTCACATTTGAGCGCGAATACCTGACACAACGACTGTTCTGTTCATCTCTTGGTTGCAGACTCCTTAAGGTACCAGACATTTGATTCATTCCCAGATTGGTTTGCCGATAGTTAATTCGTGATACCTTCTGGTTGTTTCACGTAGCGAGCTGGAAAATCACCGTTTTTAGTAGGTAGATCATCATTTGTATCATTTCTGTGGGCAATGGCTTCCATAGCTCCCTTAAATGAGCAGATGGTAGAAGATTAAACGTTGGATTGATGGAAGGAATTGTTTGGTGATCTTGCATTTTTTCCGCTGATTAATCCGCATAATCCACTCACCATGCATGAGAGGAATGTTTCTTATTTTCAGGGTCCCTTCAACAATTTTAAGATGCTATCCTTTGAGCATTGCGGAATGATGACATTTCATGCTTGTCGAGTGATTCATAGATCACCACACACTGGTCTAGCCACTGGGCGTTGAACGGTTACAAGGCAATACATAGTGGAAATCAAAGCTAGTTGGTCCCTCCAACTATGATTTTGGCTGGGGTTGTGGGCTATGTCGTGGGGCCCAAAACCATGGATTATGGTTATAATTCAACCTTTGAACTTGGTAGAGATGGTGTTTACCATCCATTTCTGTTTGTTGAATACCAATGTTTTTCTTCAATCCTCCGATTAAATCACACTATATCTCGGAGGAGATCCCCTGATTTGGCTGGCAGAATCCACCGTTAAAATCCATGCTGGATGTATATGTGCCTATCCATCGTGGTTCGCCCACATGCTGTTCTTCAATCCTCTACTATTGCTAAATCCTTTTCAACTTCCATATTTCGCTGCTTAAATCACTTGGTTTTGGTTGTTGAAATCACCATGTTTTGTGTAATCCTCCATATCTTTGTTGGTCAGATCTCTTCATCTTCATTTTTCGTGGTTGAATCATGTTGAATCCAAATTCCACTGAAGAAATCAGAGATCCCCCGATCACGGCAACGAAACCAAAACGTTGTGCCAGCTCCCTCGCCCTCCGCGCCAGCTCCGTCAGGAACAAAGATGACCTGGTCGAGCTTTAGACATGACCGGCACTGGGGTGAAAGTGATGTCAGATGTAACTACCATAATAATCCATAATAACTATCCATAACTCACATTTAATACAGGTAAATAGGTTTTCAATCACCATAACTGAAACAGCTTTTGCGAATCATAAAGATCGATATTAAACTAAGGTTGGTTTCCAATTACAAGCTAGGTAAATTATCCGTTTAGGTGACCAGCCTGGATTATGAGGGACCCACAAATACAAAAAACACATAGTTTGCAACAAGATGTATGTTTGGACACATCTCCGAGGCCCACTTTCTGAAGGGATGGGATTCAAGTCGCCGTTAGTCGCCAAATGGGGTAAACCAGGAAATGCTTGTCAGTTTCAACCCAGGATTCGGCATTGGTTTTGAAAGTTGTGCCTCCAATTTGTTGGGGTGTTTGTACATCCCACTCATACACTGAAGTCACGCATATAGGTATATATGATTATATATGTACAGAAAACTACCCCAAACTCACCTATAAGTGTAGATATGCATTCCGAACATATCACCTATCAGCTGTTAGCTAGACCAAAAGCAGGGCCAGGGTATACGTCCCAAATCGTCGTTCTAATGGGAACATTGTTTGAAACCATGAACACTAGGGCTACCATTTTTAAAGCCCAAACTGACCAGCTGGAACGTGTCTCGGACATGGATATGATAGCATATGGTCAAAGTCAAAGACCCAGTAAATCAGAGATGGCTGAAGCCATAGGTGCCATGGTCAAATTAGTTGGATTGTATGGCCATATTGGGGGATAGTCATCAATCCATTAATAAGGGGCTTATATAATATTATACATGATTACTATCCAGGACAAGGATTCCCATTGTGAAATGAATGACAAACCATCATATATCATGTTTTTGACCGTGGCACATCTGTTTTTAATTGTCAGAGTTGACACGTTTTGTTGACCATCCATGTTGTGGGCTTAGTGGGCTACCAAATGACTAGACGCAAACGCAAATGAATCAGAAAGGATTCGAAGATGCGAAATAGATCTTAAGTGTTTGCTAAATCCAGTAAGATTGAATCATCTTTGTACTACTGTCCTGCATTTCGTAACGAGACAACTTGTGAACTAGAAACTCTGGCCATTTTGCATGCATCGCTTTGTAGTGAAGCGGCTACGTCTCACCCCCAAGCATTGGCAGTGGGTTTCTCAGGTTCGCGGTGTAGCGGAGCGTGCAAGGGGCACGTGAAGCCAGAAGCTAAATATAATCCGTGTATGCACACATGCTGTCTATGTATTGGGAATTTCAGCATCTGGGTTTCAAAGCCCATATCCGATGTCACTACGTATAGTGGCTAATTAGTTCTCGTTTCATACCGTTTCCATGTTTTATTCCCAATTCAAACATCAGATGAGGATACCCCACCCGAAACCAAGGCGTGTCTGAAATTGGTGGACACGAATGATGCCGGTGCAAAATTTGATTATCAGGGAATGACCAAACAAGCCATTGGAATTCCCTCCAGTAAACTCACATAGCTATGGAAATGACCCATTTATAGATGATTTATATACATTGATTTACCTATTAAACATTGTGATATTTTCTAGCTATGTTGGTTTACCAAGGTTTAGCAGATACAATGTACCCAAATTTCACACAAACCCACACCGGGGCGTGGATGTCATGGGTCTCCGTGTCATTTTGAGTCTTAAGATCCGCTGCCACGTTGCCATTGTGGGCGCGCGACGTGCAACGCGCGGCGTCCAAGACGTCGCGCGGGTGCCATAGCGTTCCGCACTATGGCGGCCTGTGGGGGGCTAGGAATGACCATGACTGAAAGTCATGAGGCGCCGATTAGGTGATAGGGTCAGTTCTAGAAACTTCATGGTTGGCTGCGGAAAAAATGATTTGATGTTCCAGGTTCCACCGTGGTTCTCGATGGCAACAGCGGGATGTTTGCACCATTGTGGCTTCCATTTGGGTGGCGTTGTTCATTCACTGTTTGCTTCACCTACAATTACCTACATTTCGTTCTTCCAACCTTGCTCTCAAGTATAATATGGATGGGTGAGGATAAACCAACAAATATACCTACCGAAACAACAACCCATGCACGGACAAAGTACCTGCGCAAAGTCCAAGCACCAGAAAGCAATGCAACAAGATCTATACATTGTCACATCATGACTACTACACCTTTGCTTTATGTTCATAAAACCACCCTTTTGAATCCACCTTGGTTCTCCATGGCAGCTGGATGTCTGTGTGCCAAAAAGTTCTTGCTTTGCATCATCACTGTGCTGCGCATTGCCGCGAATCTATACCTCGGACGACCGGTGGAGCGCTTTAAATGTGCTTGGGACGGAAGCGAACGGTGCGACCTTGAAGGCAATGTCCGGTTGATGGACATGGGAGACGAAGATGTTGTTGACTACACTTTCTTGATTGACTTTGTTGGAAGACCTTTGATTTCTGGACTGGGTGTCTACATGTTGCTCAGCAGGCCTGAACGATGTTCTGCTGGGTCGTGGTTACAGCTGTGGTGCTACCGCAGTATTCTTTGGCTCTTTGTGGCAAGTGCCTTTGCAGATGAAAGCATTACCTGTCTTCAGGAGCTTGAGGCCGCGAGAAGTTGGGAATTGAACGTGTTGAGAACTCGAAGTTGGAGTCCAACTCAACTCAGATTATTTTTCGCTGGCTTGTTAATTTCTGTCACATTTCAGGCTGCAATCGCCAATTTGAAGTTGATGGGTTTGTCGTGGAATCGTTTGGCCGCTTGTGCTTCAGTGCTGTTAGCAACAAGTCTCATCGCATTCTTCTCTTACTTCCTGCTGTTTCTGTTGCTTGATGCAGTTAATCCTGCTGTTGGTTCTGAAGAAGCAGCCTCATTTGAGTTCTTCATCATAGTAGGAATGCTTGTTCAGCTCTTGATCGGGCCCCTGCAGTCGTTGGGGATGTTCTGTGCGATCTGCAAGGCTATGAGGGATCTTGACTGGGCTGACATCCGCCTGGAAGTAGGCTGCTTGTGCGCCAATGCTGTCCTCACACTGATAGGCTCCCCGCTTTCAGTTGTTGTCTTGGCTGTGGCAGTATCTAGCCATGGCATTCGAGACACAACCTTTCAGTTGATCTTGACCTTGGATTTAAGCTTCCAGATTTTGAATTCTCTGCTGCTGGGTGGCGTGCTGGGTCCCAAAGGATGGAGCAAGCCGATTGATGCCTTTGCAAGACTTGGCTATGGCCTGGCAGCGAAACGAATTGCCGTTCACGGGATGATCAACCCCTCAACCGAGAGATGCATGGTCTCCTTTCCTGGGAAGTACGCTGCGGAATGGGACTCTGCTGTATCTGCGGCAGATGAGCAGCAAATGTGTTCCCTTGCCTGTGTCTTCCTGACTGACACTGGGTCGGGTCTCCGACAACATGTGGAGAACCCTGAGCGACCTGGTGAATGCTATTGCAAAGCTCTATATGGTAGCCTGCCAGTTGAAGCATATCTGAGTGAAGTGGATGCAACCTCTGTGGACCAGAAGCAGCTTGCTTTCAAAACAGCTGATTCAAATGCTATGGGGCAAGTCTTGCTGACCAAGTACGCCCATACAACCCGTCTCGAATGGGAGACACAGAAGGCAGAAGGGATAGAAGAGGCCTACCGACGCTGGCAGGAGAACGAAGGACGTGCCCCATGGGGTTGTGCCTGGTTCCACAAGTGGAAGAAGAACGTTCACCAAGCGGTTCGGCTCAACCAGTCCCTCCATGTCTTCTACTTCGAGGGCCGAGTTGGAGCCGGCAAGGTTGGTTGGGACCAGCTTGCAGATGAAGAGGTCAGAAACGCAGCAGTAGAACACGGAGGGCTTGGAAATTCTCAAACTGCAGAAGTGGCCTATTTGGACAAGCTCGGGCTGCCTTACGTAGAGCATGACATCATGGACTTTCATTCCTTCATTCAGGAGCCCGTCACCGTTCCGGAAGAAATCTAGATCTCCACAAAATTAGATACGGGTCAAAACCGATAAGGGATCAGGTCCAGTTTCTGGTGGATGAACGTCCGCAGGGCACCAGGGTTTTGACCAATACCGATATGCACAGATTATTCTTGGATTTGTTGCTAATTACATAGTATCGCCTCTGCGCGCTTGAGATCTGCCTAAGGCACCACAAGTTGCCGTGCGGGAAAAAAACATGGATTTGTTGCCCATAGTATCACCCACTCTGCGCTCTTGACGTCTGCCCAAGGCACAACAAGTTGCTGCGTGGTGAACCAAAATTTGTGCCAGTGTGTTGAAGGACGCATAGCATATGGACGGCAGCATTTGCTGGAGATTCGACTTGGAGGATCATCCCACGGTCCCCACAAGGGGTTAACAGCCTTTGATGGAAAGTCCCCGATTCGTGGGGTTACTGGGTTGTAAGATGTCACAATAAGTTATAAGTTATAAGTTACAAATACGTTTTTTGGCCAGTTAGTGACCGGGTTGATCCTCCAAGTACCTACCAGCCAGCTGTGGCTAGCTATGATGACTACCCAGCCGCAACTGGAAATCAACATCAAGCCACATTTTTGCCGGTGAACCGCACAATCTTGCGATTGTTGTTAAGATCTTGATGGTGCAACTGCCACATTGCATGATTTTTCCTGGTCAAATCCCCTTTCTTGAGACTTTAAGAGAAACTCCACTCAACTCCCATTATTCTCTGACTCAATCTTTTCATTTTTGGTATCAACATCTATTTAGACTCTTGATGGCAAAATCCAATGTTTTCATACTTTCTTGATGGTGTAATCCACAGCTTTCCATCATATGTCACCATTCTTGATGCCAAAATCCCAATTTTCATGCTGAAATGCACATCTTTCCATCATTTTCAGTGGTAAATTCCACATGTTCCAACATTTTCAGTGGTGAAACCCACATTTTTCGATATTTCCCACCATTTTTTCCGGTGAAATCCACCCTTCCCGCCACGGTGACCACGGTGAACGTCCGCCGGTCGCCAGGGGACTCCAAGGGCTCCATCATCCGTCGCCGCGGACTGCTGGCGCGACAACTGGGCGATGGCGCGCCGGCGTCAGAGCCGCACGCAGCGCAGCCGAAGGTGGGGTCAGAGGGGGGCATACCCTCTGGTGAACTAACATAGCTATTGAACATGGTGATTTATAGTTGATTTTCCCATTAATAAATGTGATTTTTCCATAGCTATGTTAGTTTACCAGAGGGTAACCAAATAGTCACTATTAATCAAATAGAATATATCTATGTTAATAACTATTAAAGTATTAATCACTATTAAAACATAAACATGGCCAGTGGTGATGAATATTTTAATAGAGTGATTAGGATATGGATGTACTCTAACTAAGATGAATATAGTGACTATTTGGGTATATTATACACTATTACTATTGTCAGGAAGAGTCACTTTATATGTTGTTGGTATATCGTTGGTACATTTTTTTATGAATCCAATATATTAGTCTAGTCAACGGGCTGCAGTAATTAACTATATACCATAATTTGAGTATAATACCCAGGGGCAAGGGATCTAATTAGTCGAATTATGGTATATTAATACCATTGAAATACCAAGTAGTCAATTAATAGCCAGGAGTCAATTGGGATATTCAACGGTTTATGGATTCGGGGTGGGGGGGGCAGATACTCCCTCAACAGTCATAATCTGATACTTAAATATATTTAAATGGTATCCCCCCAATCAAACAGCCGTTTGGAGTTTTTATGAGTTTATTAGTTTTTAATCATGGGTGTTTCTCAAAACGGGGCATATATTCCAAATGGCCATGTTGTCATAGGGTGACGATTCACCCATTGGATGGATATCATGCAATACCATGGATTTTTGGGATCTTTTGTTGGTTTCCTAAATAGGGGGACCCCAAAGACATCGCTTTATAGATTGATTGTTTATTATAAACTATCCAATGTGGGGTACCCTAATTTTTGGAAACCACATGAAACCACCCTTTTCATGATATTTCCTTGGTATATTATAGTATCTGAATCATTAGGAATCAATATCTTAGTCTAGTTGATGGGATATAGTTAATCAAATACCCATAACAAAGGGTACAATATTAGTCCATGTACCTAGATGTACCTCGATGCAATGATTGATGGGATGTTTAGTTGTTATAATCAAAAATAAAAGTTGGTATGGTGACTAATATAGGATGTTACCAACAATGAATTCAGTAATACAACTACTTGTACGTCATAACAATGGAATACCAACAGAATGGGAGTATCCCCCAAGTAGGATTTTTACCAATGGGGATATTTTATAGGTAACAATGAGACCATTTACGCCGCATATTCACTCATCCAGTCGGGATCTTTAATGATAGTATTTACGAACATAGGATTTTATCAGCAACACTAATATAGGAGTATTACATAATTCCATTCCCCCATTATTAAACATGATCAATCACAAGTTTGATAGGTAAATCATCGAAGTAAATGGTTATAATCAATAGCCATGTTCATTTACCACAGAGTGTGTACTAATGTTCATGTTGTGCACATTCTTCACAGCAGAAGTGTGGAGTTCCGGATGGTGAACACCTCTCGGTGATTTCTATGGTTTATGGCAGATACCCTCTGGTCGTCAAACGTGGCTGGCTGGAAAATCCCCCATTTATTTTTGGGATTGTCCTATCAAAACCTTCCATTGCCACGTTTGATGACTGGACGGTTTCCCCGTATATCTCCCACCTGAAGCGGCACTCCAATTGTGCCTCATGAACCCCCATTGTTGACGTTTCAGCCTCCGTTGTTGGCGTATTTGTTCTATAAAAATCAAAGATTACATTGCATCAACGGCCAACTTCTAGTAGTTCAAAATGTTTACCCAACTTGATAGTCTTAGCCATGGACATGGCCATGTTTAATCCATGAATCCGAAAAACGGGGCATATATATTCCATGGCTATGTCAGATTAGGCCCATTTGTAGACCCAGCTGCTTTCGTGATTTTCTTGGCACAATTCACTGATATGACATCAAATTCACGCCTTTCACATGATTGTGTAAGCGTAGTGTTAAGGGGTTCCAAAATTTATGGTGATTAAAATCCCATGGTTATCACCATGAAAATCAGCCCAGTTCTGTCCCCCCCCCCAAACCTTGGCAGGTCACCAATTGCAAGGTAGGTCGCCCTGGGCTGTCCCGGTTCTCAGTGGGGCCCATTGACGGTCTGGCTTGGGATATTCCCAAAACATGCAAAAAATCCGGGGAATCAGACGGTCAACAGATGTCAGCAGTAGGGTAGATGATGATAAATGTCTATGGGCTTCACGGAATCGAAGTAATGAAGCTTTGCCTTTTTCATCCGTTTCCTCATCCCAACGGCAGGGTCTTGGTTTGGTGCTTTGCTGAAAAGGTGTGTTGGAGGAATCTGGATTGATCTGGCGAAGATTTATCTCCCATGCGGTGAGACTGTAGCATTTGGAAGTGGTGATTGTTTTTTTTTGGCAGCCCCATGATTCTAAACGTCTCCTGAGAAGGTAATGTTGTTGGGTTTCGAGGTTCAAATACCTTCTCAGAAGGTGAGAAGGTGTTTGGAAGTTTTGGGCAGTCAATAGCTGCTGCTATTACCTGCACGGGTTCAAGACTATTCACCATTTAAGGGCAAGACTTATGGTAGATTTACCCTCTGATTAGTTAACGTCACTATGGAAAATGTCCCATGTATAGATGATTTTTGATGATTTACCTACTAAAAATGGTGGTTTACCATAGCAATGTTAAATAGGAAGAGGGTACCTGTTTGAACAGAGCGATGACAGTTGGGATCTTGCAAGTCCGCTCCTTTGAGACCCAGCAACCCATCTCATTGCGAAAGCGTTTCTGAATTTGTAGCCTGAAATCTGGCAGATGACATCAATTCAGCATCATAATCCTTGGAATCACAGTGCAACAATGACATGTATCGCCCAACAACATGGTTTGGATGAATGGCAATGACCTGAGTACATATGTTTCTGGCACTGGAATGATGATGTTAGTCATGACGTTTGTCATCCCCAAATGGCTTAAGCTGGAGATGTTGCAAGGTGATGCCCCAGAGTTGACTAAGCTGGTTTAGATCAGGAGGTTAACCATGATTTCTGGTAGATTTAACAACAACAATATGATTATATATATAATTTATGTTAATATATAATACAATTAATCATGATTCTAAGCCAACTTACAACTATGATATAAACTTAGTTCAAGTTAGATAAATATAGAAATGAGATCACGGGAGTTATAAGCCAACTCAAACCTGGGGGAACGCACCTCGTACAGCTCCACAGACACACGGCCAGCGCCATGGCGGCCATGGCGGCGTTGGCCCCGCAGCTTGTGCCACCGCGGCCACCGCTGGCGCGGCCGGCAACGAGAGGAATGGTCCATGAATAGGGATTTTCAGCGGAAACAGATTGAATATACCAACTAAACCAGGGAAGATTCCATCCAGAAATGATAGTTGGGAGAAAATATGGAGAATGAATGAAGAAATATTGGAACATAGTGGGATAGAATGGAATATATATCTGGTAAACCCGAAGTCTTAAATTGAACTATCCCCTAGATCACAAATGTGTGCTATAAATCATCCCGAAAAAAAGTAGAAATGGTAGGTTTATTATTGGGTTTCCCACATTAACTAACTAACTGGTATTAGACATCCCATTTCTATTAGGAATGGTGGTGTAATGATACTACTGAATGGGGGTTTGAGAGAAAATAGGGGAATATGATGGGGTAGATACCCTTTGTTCATCAACACATGGCAAATAAGGCCTATATAAATGTTGAGGTTTAGTTCGCTGGGAAAATCATCGAACTAAATGGTGCATGGGATGTTCTAGCCTAGTGATGCTGCGCAGTCCCCCCGAGGCATTCGCGAAAACCAAACCAGCACATGATCCTGACCACCACATGATCCTGACCCAACACGGAGGGAATTGCATCACAGACTCGATGGAGTTCCAGTGCCAAACTTTAGAAAACCAAGGCTTTCCACCAATGGATGTCTCAACATGTTTCCGCTTATCGATTTCAAGAAAAGAATGCATCTTTTCTTTGTGCTGTCCAACTCGGAGACCCCTGCAAGGGGCTTCCATCAAGGCAATTCTACCAAGGAGTTTCCACCAAGGGATCTCCACCAAGTGATTGCCACCAGCGCGATTTCCAGAAATTCGACCAGGAGTTCTACAGTTCGGGCTTCCGCCAATCAAGGGTCAAACCACTAATGTATCATTCAGGGATGTTCAGGGGCTCAGGCTTCCACTGATGGTTTAATTCGACTCATTGGGAATTTCACGGAGAAATATGGGAATTTCATGACGATCTACCGGAGATTGCCGGAGGGTACGTGCCTTAGCATTCGGAATGCAGGCATTCTGTGATCGTCAAACACTTTGGATTTAAGAATCTTCACCAGGAAACATTGAGGTTTATCGAACAATCAGGGCACGGAAGGAGCGGTGCATTCCAGTTGTCGTGTGGTCACCCATCAACTGCTCATGTCCCCACGAATCAACCAGTAGGACCGAAGAAATTTCATCAGGGTTTTGATAGCTTCTCAAGTGGGTTATACCATCGATTTAAATTGTCAATCATTGGCAAGACATTCATCAACTCAAAGTCTTTGTGTTTCTGCTATTTTGAACTGATTCTATTCCATTTCAATGCCCATAAAGCGGCCCAAAATGTCGTAGACTATCATAGACCTCGAGTAAAGTTGGTGAGGTACATCTGGTTTACAGACCTAAACTCCCCTGGCATTTTTGGTTGTACTGTAGTTGTTGATATCATTACTTTTTTCCAGTTGTGATGGTTATATCCTGCTGATGAGCCCTAACGTTAGGTTTGTTGGTTCATTACCCAGTTTTCTATTTATTTCATGGCCACACAATACATAACCCAACACTTAGTCTAGTTATATATGTAGATCCCAACATAGCTAATATAACATAACATTACAAATGGCAATTTTCCTCGGTTGAATTCTAAATCTTGCTGTCAAAATTGAGTCTAAATCACCATTGTTGATGCAGCTTGGATCACCGGGGCACCAGTGCAGGACGGACGACGGAAGCTCTGCGCTCGCAGCTGTGGGCTGGTTGGCAGGCTCGGATGGAGCTTAGTGGCGGCTGTGGACCCTTTTTGACTGATGACTATACTCGTAGTCATGTAAATATGGGGATACTATCGTGGATATAGTGGATATAGTGGATAAATGATGGTTGATTGATTAATGATGGGGCGATACTTGCACAATCCATGAGCTGGGAAATCCTTTTTAGCGGAGATATCTCTACCATACACCCTAGTCAACCTGCCCATAGATTATAAACCAGTTGTGCTAAGTACATGGGGCACCCCCTCACCTTGAAATTTGTCCATTTGTCTTGGGAAATAGCAAGCCAGTTCAAAATTCATATCTCCAACTTTCCACCGTCTAATTGGTATTTCTTGTATTCTACAAACTATTCAACATCTTGGTTAAGATGGTTTTACTATATACTTTCATGATTGTTCATGATATTCCCATGTCTTCGTGGTAAATCCCCATTCAAAGCCCGAAAGGCCACAGTTTCTTTGGCCAGCCTGCCCCTTGCAATGCGGAGATCGACCAGGCTGGGTGGGGATGACATATCAGAGCCACAACAAAAATACACTGGATGATGGGTGAATTTGTTGGGACCTACCCTCTGGCAATTAAACGTAGCTATTGAAAATGGCCATTTAAAAAGTGGATTTTCCCATTAAAAATGCTGATTTTCCATAGTTATGTTAGTTTACCAGAGGGTATAGAACCTACTGTAATTTATTGGGGAGCATGATCATCCATAGTAGGGAAGCGGCTATCAACCAACTATTATTTCATGAGATGGGAAAATGAGGTATTTCTACTGGGTCATGTAGGATATTGTGGTATGTGCCGTGGTCAAAAGTCTTTCTGGGCATCAATCTATTTTCATAGGGATTCATATCCATTTGTTTTGAATTCCCATGACATGGGATGGATGACCATAAACCATATACCATGTTTTGACCATGGCACATATGGCTGTGTCTGAACATGGTGTATACCCCAAAATGGAAATTTTAATGGAACATGTTGTTCAACGATCAGATTTTTTGGGACCTTATTTTCAGGCACACCATGTTGATTTGTTGGTTTGTTTACGATCTACCTCGAAATACCTCCAACTCCGCTGGATTATCACCATTTTCTCTACAAGAGTTGCAATTGTTTGGGGTATACCCCATTCTCAAACACACCCATATCATTGGGGGGGTTGAACAGGAAAGTTCACCAGCAGGAGGCATGAACCATGAAGAGTACTTCAGCAGTGAAGTTAGATGATGGTGGTTTGGCAGCTACCCTCTGGTAAACTAACACTTTGCTATTGAAAATGGCCATGTATGGTTGGATTTTCCCATTAAAACTGGTGATTTTCCATAGTTATGTGTATGTTTACCAGAGGCTAATATGGCTGTTGGGTCGTGGATGTTGATCCACATAACTGGGATGGGCCACCTCCTGGTTCTGCATCCCGCGGATGACGCCCAAAAATGGTGAGATAGGGACAGGTAGGGCTGGTAGGGATACTTAACCCCAGGGTGAGATACCTACCATAAGTTTAAGTAAGATAGCTACCAGGGTAAGATAGGTAGTCACCTTTTAGGTAGGTATATGGTAGGGATACTTCAACTTAAACTTTTTGGTGAGATACCTAAAAGGTTACTTAACTATCTTAAACTTCAACCTGGATAGGGACAGATCATCTAAAACGATATGATATCCTGGAAACCACTTAGATCTTGAGAGGCCCTGTACAGCAAAATAGATCTTGCTTTGAACAAACATGGGACATCTTGGAATCGCACTGATTTCAGAGTGTAAGTAGACAGTGTTGATATACACATGTATAGATACCAATGGGGTCCAATGGCGTCCTTGCCCTCAATCCTCGGTATTTCTCCATGTGCCACCGATCAGTGTCATGACCTGGGTACGGTGTGGACGGTGGATGTTCCGGGAGGAGCAGGAGGATATGAACAAAGAATGAGAGGTGCTCAAAGACGCAGGAGATGTCACGTGAAACAATCGCGTGACCCCTCGCTCTCGCGAAAACCTGTGGTAGAAGAATTGGAAACAAATCGAACAAAAAAAAAAACAAGCGCACTGACTGCTTACCGGTGGAACACACGTTGAGTCCCACAATGGCTGCATTTGCTTCACCTCAGTATTGGTGCCACTGGGGCTATTTGCTACAGGTAAACATCGCAATACCCTTGTTGTTGAAAGCGCTGCTTCGCGTTGTGTTCCAAATGGTTGTAGAAGCACACATGTCTGTTTACAGATGTAACAGACCTGTGCCTGGCCCTTTAGAAAACTGATGCGGCACAGAAATATGTACAATTTCAATGATGGGCTTAGTATATCCCCGCATGTTTGTTTCACTGGATTGGTTAAAGGGAAAATTTTAACCGGAAACCCATGGGATTTTCCCATGAAATATAGGGCTTTCCGGTTAAAATTTTCCCATTAACCAATCCATTTTTACTTCGGCTGTTCTGGTGTGTGGTTTCATTTAGGTTCCATCCTCCTTGGAACGATGATCCCAACTGAGAAATGTCTTTGGGGTTGAAACCTTGAAACCACCAGTTGATTCTGATCCAGCGACCAGACGTTCATAACCAGAAACATCATGGAAAAAAAAAAATATATATATACTTTTCTGTTCTTGGCAAATTCAATAAAAAACACCAACGAACATCCATTGAGAAAAGTATCTGGTATGTTTGTATGCCATGATTTGGAGGTTTCCTAAACTGGGGGATCCCTAAAAACCATAGGGTTCAATACTAACATGCACTGGATTGGTTTGAGGGACATTTTACAGGAAACCTCTATATATTTCATAGGGAAACCATGGTTTCCGGTTAAGATTTTCCCTTTAACCAATCCAGTGAAACCCCCATTTCCCAGCTGGTTCCATCCCCTCTCTTGGCCCCATCCAGCCTCAGATCCATTCCTCGGCCACGGCGGGCCATCATGTGGCATGACGAACTCGACGCCTTGGCACCCATAACCAAGAAGGTCAGGGGCGGGGGCGGTGAAGATGTTTAATAGTGCTTTATATGTTTAATATTGTTGAACATGGTTTATTGATGTTCAGTATACGGTCTACTTAAGTCACTTAAGTTTTGATTTTTGAGTCATTATTTTTTATGATGAAATCCCATAGAAATCCTATCGAAAACAGTGAAATCCTTCAAACAATGAATCCCATTATATAATGTGGGAAACCCAAGAATGAGCAATACCCAAACTTACCACACATAGGTGTTATAAACCATCCCCAAATGGTAGGTTTTTCTTTTGGGTTCCCCACATGCTCTCATGTTCAATTTGCAGATTCCTGTTCGCCATATCAACAGGGGGTTCGAAACATTGTTGTTGCTTTTTCCAAGGTGTTTCACGGGGAAATCCCGTCCGCTAATATCAAATGCCCCCATATGGGCCCCAAGATTGATTGGATACAGTACTAAAGCATGATCTCAATGGATTGGTTAATGGGAAAATTTACAGGAAAACCCTATATTTCATGGGAAAATCCATGGTTTCCTGTAAATTTTCCCTTTAACCAATCCATTGATGATCTCATTAGATTCAATGGAAGGTATTATCAACCTAGCCATTTTTCCGAACGTAAACGTCATCGTTCCAGCAGTGGGCATGTTGAGATCTCATGGGAATTTCACATCGACCTTGGATTGGTGGGGCCTGTTTTGTGGGGCTTCCCAGAATGGGAAAGAAAGACCCTCATGCAGGCAATGTAACGCCATAGATGTAGAACCATCGACCAATTTTGAAGGGTGTTTCTGTACGTAGCTCGTTTGGGTGCGGTGATAGTTTCATTGTTATGTTTTTTTTTTTGCAGTTTTTTTTCCAAACAAGATCGATCCCCATTGTGGGTGGTTGTTAAATCCACCATGTTCCAATCTTGCAGTACTTTTGTTCGGCAACTCTCCTAATTTGGATTGAAACCAGATGATAATCTCTGTTGTGTCACATGATGTCTTGTGACTTCCCCACAACGTGGTCGGATCTCCGATTGACTTTCATACATAATGTTCAATAGACTATGGTTTAATGGGTCCGGTATGGGTCAAAATTGGGTACCCCAATAACTAGATGGTTAGTTGCTAAACATACAAAAATATGCGGTCCCATAGGGTTTAAATATTGACGCATCCATAATAAATGTTAAACCAATCCATTGAATGGTTTGAAGTTATCAACCGGCCATATATTGAAACCACATCCCTGGACGAAGGTGTACCTGGACGTTGCCGGCGGTGACTTTCAAGGCCGCATTGTGACCCGGCTACACGAACAGCGCCGGTAACCAATGTTGGCAATGTGGTTTACAACTTGTAGTATTTTTGTAGCCGATATCATACGCGACTATTATTACGACTATGGTAATTAGTTACTATTACTAATTTTGATTCCTATAGTAATTATTATGGTCAGGTAACTTTTTGATTACTTATTACTATATGTGATGGTACTATCATTTACATCGCCATGGTAAAATATGACTCTGGATCCCATCATGTCATGAGGAGTGTGGTTCATTGGATCACTGGGATCCCTAGGGGCCATGGTTTTCTGGGAGAGATCTGGGAGGTGGATGCTGGCTAGGTTGAGCTGAGTCGGGGTGGCGTCCAGGAAACAGAAAACTCATGGTGAATAGAGGGAATCATCGAGAAAACATAGCTTGTTTACACTATTTTACACTTAGGAATTATAATGAGTTATAGTAACTTGCCCAGATTCTTGAAAATGTAGTCATATATCATCATATGTCAATACATACACGTGTAGACCTTCTTGTACATATACCGTGTGTGACCATACATGATCATATATGGATCAGATGATTTGGGAAATAGAGACTTGTGCTGTGCCAGGCCCAAACATCGGATTTCGGCATGGGTGTAATTTGATTGCCGGCCACAAATAACAACACAGAAAGTGCCCGAATCAAAATTTGACCGTGCATTTCCGGCTTCTGTGTCCACGTTCGCAGGTGTTGCATCTGTTTGTATGGAGAGGTATCAAAGAAAAAGTGACCTGATCATGCCTGATTGATCGACTAGTGAATGGGGTAGCCCCCTTCTGTCTTAGGTTGAACAGTGATTAATGACTACAAATCACACTGGTGCCGTGTACAAAGTCATTGATTGCCCCAATTCTTGGGGACTATCTTCCCAGAATCTGTTTGAGGGGAAATCTATGTAAGAAAGCCCAATCAATTCGTAGATGTTTCTTAACAAATCAATCGATTGATATGAAAATAAAATAACAAATCAAGGACACGCTATGATTTCCTCGCTCGCAGGGTCTTAAATGATCTTTAATTCAGCCCCCATGCATTTCCTAGGACTGTTGCTCTCTTGCCAGCATCTACCGCTCAATCTGGAGAAGCGGAAAGAGCACGTCTTGCTGACCACATCATTTTATGTTTCAGTCCCCAGATGTCTCCAGTCTTGTGGCTCTGCGTTCAGTTAGGTTGATTGCAGATACGATCATTGACAGTTCTACCCAGTCACTGATTCTGCTGCTTCAATCCCAATTTGAGTCAGCAGGAAAGACAGAAATTACACTGAATCAACTGCCATTTTCAGTTTCTTCAATCAATCCCCTTGTTTTGTTGATGAAGACCTATTCAATTCGCTTTGCTTTCAGCTTGACCCCAAAATAAGTGGTGCCCAGTTGTGTTAGTTGGTCTATGTGAAAACCCCATTGCCCCATTGACTAGTTATACATACCGTAAATGCAAGCGTTCACCTAACTTATTTGTATTTAAAGCAACTTCACAAGAATAATCATCAACTACAAATCCGCATGGTTCTGGCTTAAGTCCTCATTTTGGTTTCCAGAAGCAAGTATCTATCCAAACTGGGGCACCCACGACCTGTTCTCGACCAAGGTACTGGGTCTTTATGCCGATCTGGTCCCAAAGACCTGCGAAAACTTCTGCGCAGCTTGAATTGAACATGGCATCACCAGGCCCCAATATGGAGAAGATATTGTCAGGAGTGCTGTACAAAGGGGGGATCAAAAGGAGGACAAAAGGGCAAAGAACACACAAAGAACCGCGTAAGACATCTGTGCCTGCACTGCAGATTTCAAATCTGACATTATCAGGAGTGCTCCAAAGCCTTGGACACTAGGACACCATCATCTTGCACGCAATAGAGTAGCAAGTGGTCTGCCACTGCACAGATGCTACATCTTGCCGACGTGCTCATTTCTCCTAGGTATTGCAACCATCCCGAGCAACATTTAAAGCTTGGCTTCCGAGTCAATCACTTTTGCGCGAGGTAGTCTAGTAATTTATAGCAAATGACGCAATTAACTTTGCTGACACGCTGTGAGCCAAACACTATTATCATATGATGGGATACAACTAACCTTGTTTTTGATATGAACATGGTTGAAGATGGTTGAGAGGGATTTTTTTTGTGGTGATTTCATCGGGGGGTTTCCCCACAGAGATGGAAATATGTACCCCTCTGGTGCATTTTTTGGTGCTTCTCAATGTATAATGTGCTGGTCAAAGTTGGTTTAGTGGGGATTTCGTGGGAAACCAAGCGTTTTTCATGGAATAGTTGATGGCATTTAACTGAAAAACAGTCATGCACAATGTATGATATTTGGGGTGGTGTCTGAGATGGTGGATTGATCCCCGAAATTGCAGTGGAAATTGGGAAAGGGATGATAAATCACGGAGTTTAGGGGGTACTCAGTACTCTGTTCTTTGACAACCGCATGTAAGAATATTCTTGGTAATTTAACGTGGCAGTGGAACACTGGAGGATTTGTGGGAAACCGACAACAATCCTGGAACTAACTGGGTGGTTTTTCATTGCCAGGTTAAATTACTTGGGGGTATTGGGATGTATTGGTTATTTAAATGGTTTACTGGTGGATATAGTCATCTATAGGTGTTGAGTAGATTTAGATAATGTTCCGATTGGAATTGATTCTTCAATTGGCCCGAAACCAGCTATGTAGCTATATATCTTCTTGTAAACTGTGACCTATGGCTCCAAGTCTATGGCGGGGCCTACTGCTCCATCCTCAGCATCACGAGATTCATTGGATCGGTTGATGGGGTAGGAACCCCCGTGCAATTGGTGGTAAAAACAATGTTTTCTTTTGGAATTTCCTTCACCAATCCATTTCAAGAGGTATAATAGTAGAAGGTCGTACCTTTCTGTTGGTAAGTTCCTCGTAAGAACTTATTTCTGACTGATGAAAGAATATGAAATAATAAACCCCTTATCTGAAATACAATCTAGAACCCCTTGTTTGGTATTGGATCTCTTAATTTTCCGAGCCCAGTAATTTTTTGGGGCATTATATAATGTTGTCCGGGGAATGGATTCTGGTCAATCTTTGCTGCGGTTGATTTCCTATTGAATATAATTCATTCTTATATTTGCTAGTCATCATTGTGTTTTTTCATGTTTAACCGCTATGGCAGGGTCTTTACCCAATTTTTCAGACAGACTGCTCTGTTCAGTTTTACCTACAGAGCCTCATCCCATGGCCATAGCAACTCTGGCCTCTCTTTCCCAGGCCCTCTGCAGTGGTGAAAAAGGCTTTTCATACAAGGGAAGTTGCTCCTGGACCTGGTGGGTATGGAGTCAAGCAACTGGATGGAGGTCTGGTTGATTGGCCGGAAACAGTTGGGTGTATAGTTAGCTTTTGATGAAGCAGTGGCTGCTAAAGCCCGGTTTGTTGATGATTAGTTCGGAGATTATCACCAACCAATATATTGAGGGGGACGTCACCATCCATGAACGGACACTCTGTGTCAACCAGTATACAGTAAAGAAAAGGATGACGCAGGATTGAGGTGCCGCTTCTTCCGGTTTCCAACCCTCCAGATCCGAAACAAGCATGGGAATCTCATGGAATATCTATAGTTACAACAAGCAGACATAGTCATGATTCAATAGGAAATGGGGAAATGGGTTGATCAGCAGGGATGGGAATAGACATTTTAGCCAGGTGTGTTTGACCAACTGGAATTACAACATGCTGGTATGGTACAAGGTGATGCCCCATACTTTAGCTATCTAAATTTCCAACGAATCGAACTAGGGTCTGTAGTAGATATGGAGGTTTCCTAGAATAGGGGTACCCCCAAATCATCCATCTCTAGATCGGATTTTCCATTATAAACCATCCATTTTTGGGTACCCCCCATTTTAGGAAACCCCCAGATATATGTCTGGAGCTAATGCTAGTGGTGTGTATAAACACATTTAAAACTGGTGGGCACCACCTTGTGGTTTCGAATGTGTGTTTCCTTTCGAGCGGAATGTGATCCCTGTTGACCTCAATGATTTTGTGGATGGGTCCATATTCAGCAATTACAATAGGTGTGAAGATGAAAAAGCATTAAAACACTTTTTTCTTGTGGATTTTGGAACATCCCACTCTCTTACCATCAGTATCTTATATAAGCAGAGGAAGGGCCGGATGCTATTTCACTGTCGCAATCCTTAGGCTGTGAATGTACACTCGCAACCCTGAAAACACATAGACCATCTATTGCACTGCAAGACGGTTTTGGGCTTTAAGGGAAGTTGAGTTCGCTTGCGGAATTCGGATATTTGGTTTTGAATTGCCATGCGCATGGCAGTTGCTTGGACCACCATGTCGATTGGTTTCAACGGTAAAACCACTGTCCCACCACTTTTTTCCCAAACAAATCTTGGTTTGAGGACGATCTCCCATGATTGAGGACTGTAAAACACGGCTAATGTTAAACATGTATATGATGTATTGTTTGCCTTTTTTAAGAATCAATCTTATCAGTTTATTACTTTATTGTTGCCTATTTGATATTTTTGTTTGTGTTGTTACCCCCTTGATGAATCCCCATGTGATGGTATGTGATGGAGACCTTCAAAGGTCTCCTTGAGACCCCCCTTGAAATCGCTCGAAGTCCCAAGATTATGCGTGTCAGTTGGTAAATTTATGGTGTTTACAATCATATATCTCTGGGGCTTTCACCTACCTTAGCTCGTGTCTAACCCTGGTTGAGACATGCTTTTATGATTTACAACACCTTGGTGAGTTTCACCTGGGCAAAACACAATGGCAACCTCACTGGGAGACCTCACTGGGAGACCAGACCAGAGATGCCAGTGTATTCATGAGGAATCATCCCCCCCAAAAAAGTCATACTGTGGATGGACGAATATCCTGCACCAGCTAGTAGCTTTTAGGTACCTATGCATCCCTGTAAATAATGAGATTAATAATGATGGGATAAACCACCTACCAACTGATGCAGGTTTTCTTCCATCCACAGTATTTCAGGGTATTCGGGTATTGTCTTATAACTTCTCCAGAAGACATGGGCCGAGGCTTCCACCGGATCTTTTTCGATTTCATGGTGCAAGGTAAGGGGGTGCAGATGGGGTTAAGCAGGGAAGGTGTTTGGTATACGACATGGTTCCTCCACTGGGGGTATTGGTTCAAGATAAGTGAAGATCCTTGGAATTCTGTGGAACCAAAGGCTATGGCAAGGATTTAATTGGATGAGTCAACAATATCAAGTAGAACTAAGATGAACATATATGAACTAAGCATATGAAGTCTTCTACCGTATTTTCTTTGTACAGTTTTAAGAAGTTCGGAACTCGTCTTAAATTGCTGCAGTTCGCGGTGGGGGGTGGACCTCGAGAAACTCGGAACCCCCAATATTTGATTGTTATCCCTCTGGTAAACTAGCATAGCTATGAAAGATGACCAATTTTCATGGGAATCTCCACTATTTCTATGGGTCATTTTCAATAGCAAACTGTTAAATTACCAGAGGGTAAAACAACATGAATTCCTGACCTCTCATGTTTGATGCTTGAGCTCAACCCCAAGTAGTAAGTGAGTTTTAACCACAGCCATATGTGGGGAAAGTAGGGTCAGCCCAGTTATACCTGAGGCTAATACCCATTTACTGGGGTCGACCACCAAGTGCTGAATATCATCAGTATGTTTGATTGGTTAAGATTCGATCGGTTGATCTGTCATGTTCATTGGCTCAGACCCAGCTTTTGGTACTAGACACAAGTGTTCATTTGCTGGTTTTCATTTTCTGTCGAGCCATGAAAATTTAACAAGAGGTTTAACTACCTCTCTGAATTGGTTAGAAGTTGACAAGAGGTTTGACAGCATTGTTTGAAAAACTGAAGGAACAACATTTGGAGTTGCCTCGAAAGGCGGTTAGATCTCCATCTCTGAAAGAATTGTTGCTTGGCACAAGCGAAGATAGCTTAGCAACACTTGCGGAAGCTGCAAGACGCCGAACGCCTGTGCGACTGCCTGTCGAGCCAGCAGGGCTTCATACTGGATGCGATATGCGTCGCTCATGGATCAAATCACGATATGCGTCTTCCTCTATTACTGTTAACTATAGAGTTTGGTACCAGCCCATTGAAGCATCTACTATAGCATATAACCTCTGGTAATTAAACGTAGCGACATAGAAAATGGCCATAGAAATAGCCGATTTTCCCCAAAAAATGTGATTTTCCATAGTTGTGTCAATTTACCAGAGAGTATATTTTAATCCTTGATGTGATGGCTTGCCATTTGACTCAGATCTTGGGGGTGAAAACCATCGAAAACCTGGGATGCCGCGAGCCTCGTGACAGATGGCTGCAACATGCTGTAACACTGCAGCGACACACTTGGAGACGAAGTTGGGGTAACGTTTATGCGCAGCTTAGTTTTTTGTTAGTTTACCAGAGGTTTTTGTCAAGATCCAACGTTTTTGGTGATCAATCAGCATCCGACCCATCCGCCATGGGGCCCAAGGAATCCATCGAATTTACTTCGAGGATGGTCCCATTTTCGCAGTTCGTTTGGGAATTTCCCAGCCAGGTTTGGTTACCAGTTCGTCTGTTATACCCATGATCGTTCAATATTTTTCCATGAATTCCCCATATTTCAATGGATTGGTTAATAGGAAAATTTACAGCAAACCATGGATTTTCCCATGAAATATAGCGGTTTCCTGTAAATTTTCCCTTAAACCAATCCAGTGAATATTTTTTTCCATTCAACCATCATTTGGGACAATGAAAACCACCCGGTTTCACGGTTGAACCATCGCCAGGTGGACGGCTGGAAGGGAACAATGAAAGCAGCTTGACTGGGGTTGTTCATGGTTATGCCATCGTTAAAACCGTAAAACTTATGGTAATAATTTTCATAAGTTGGGCTATGGTGATATATCCACTTATAAGTGGAACTGCACATGTTACCCTCTGGTACGTTAGAATAGCCATGGAAAACGGACCATGTATAGATTATTTATGATGATTTACCTATTAAACGTGGTATTTTTTCCATAGCTTATGGTAAAAAAACGCGTACAGCTATGGTGATGTATCCACTTGGAAGTGGAACTGCACCCCCAAGTATACCGTCAACAATGGGAAATGCCCGAACTAAATGGGTTTGTAAATGGGAAAATCTCGAAACTCAATAGGAAAGAATGTGATTTACATGAGATTTACAATGTGGTGTCCCAAGTCCTTCGTTAAGTTGGGATCTACATTACTTGATCAACTCAATCTATGGTGATGAAATTGATGAAATAAATGTACTTATCTTTATTGTAAATGATTAAATGGTAAATATACCAACTGCATGATAAGTATGTAGGGGGCACCACCTTGTACCCTTTGGCAGTAGCTAAATCCGTGGGTTTCCGAATCGGACATGATCCACACATGGTGGATTTTCCACATCTATGTTCGTTTGTGGGAGAGTCCTCTCTGGTAATATCTGGTAATTCACCATGGCTAGCTTGGAAATTCTGTTTGATTGGAAAATATGGCACACTCACCTATAAGCAGGTGATATCAGGTGATTTTCCATTAAGATTTTGAATTACCAGAGCGCTGTTTTCAGACAGACCCATCTGAACATGACAGATTGAGCTGATATATACATATATCATATACATATATAAATCAACAAGAATCATCACTATTTTTTTGTGGCATGTTACCATTCTACGTGAATCTTGAGTATCTTGCGGGGATTGCTATTTACTGGTGTGTCCGAGTCCCCTTTGAGCCCCTTCCGTGACGCGAGGTATTTATGGTGGTCGTTTTGAAGATGAGGAATCAGGCAATGAGCAGGGTCAGTGATAACCCTATCGGTACGCCTCCCCCAACTAACAGAATAAGGGATTTACATGGGAATTTCATGGGATTTATTTGGATTTATACTGAATGATACTCGTATTTAGAAATCATATGATAACCAAAGATAGAGCAGATTTTTTGGCAGTCTTTTAGTAGGATGAAACTTGTTGAATTATCTTTTGTGATGGTCTGCTATGTATGGTCCAGCATCCCGAACACCCCAGAAGGTAGGAGGTTTTGGTAGTTGTCCAGTTTTTATTTTATCCAGATCTACCATGCATATCCCCGTTTATGTCCCAATAATATCCCCGTAGATTGTTGGTTAAAAACCCATCAAATCTCATTTAACCACCATGTGCACAACCATTCAACCACCACTAAACAACCATAAATATGTGTCAGTTCTTACATGTTCTGAGCCAGCTGCGTTTCATTCCTGGCTCCCGCAATAGCACTTGGGCCAGGATTGAATTTGTACCACGAACGTCCTGGTTTAGTGGGCATGGCCAACGATGGGCCGGACTCGAACGGTGACATGGCATCATTTTTCGCTGGATCCAGAAAAGGCAGTGGGACACCACTAGGGGATTTGAAGAATGTGGTAGACTCAATGATACACCATCCCATCAACCAAGCATTTGGGGGCTATGATAGATGATCCCATGTCTAAGGGTATACCCAATTCATAAAAGCTCTTTTGAATTTGAACACTCCAAACTGTCAAATACCACCTGGATTCTTGACCACAGCAGGATTGCTCCAAGCAATTGTAGGTAAATTACAGCCACAAGGAGGGAAATATATTGTATGTCTTTATCTACCAAATGTTCACGCATGTATTTGGGATGTTGGGAGTATCCCTGAATATGGGATACCACAGAGACATAACCAACAAAATATGTAGATACAACTCGCAAGTGGATGAATTAAACACACGAACATTGACGATCCAATGAAATAATGCTTGATATATTCTAAACCAACAAAGTACTTGAAAGGTTTGATTATAATGTTCTAATAATGAAATAATGTATCCCATGCCTCTTTGAAATAATGTTTGATATATTGGAAATTTCAGAGGTGGGATTTCTTATGAAGTCCAGAGTGTTTGCCACATCACAGATGGGCCGGATATTCAGATTTGGCAGGGAATACAGACAAGCTGACCATAGCAATGGGTGGTTTCAACCATATTTTGTTTTTGAGGTATGGGAGGATTCATGGTCTTGTATCAGTCTTGAAATAGCCCGCTTCATTGGATTCATATGGGATAAGTATTTTTTTTTGGTGCAAAGGTAGAATGGCTTGCATCATTCTTACTACTATCCCGTGAATATGAACATTGGTCTAAAGTAGTGGAACTATTTTTGGGGTCCTTGAAATTGTGGTATTCACAATGATCGGTGTTGTGGATTTTTGCCATTATTGCATTAGGCCATGGATTTAATCAAGGGGGTTCAGTAAGTGGCTTATAGCTAATTAAAAGCCATATTGTAAAACTATGGGCTCAATTGAGTTTTTTAATTACATCTAGTGTCCATTAGTATTCCAATGTGGGTCAAACAATGCCATAAACCACCCATTTGGGAATGGTTTATACAGCCTACTTATGGTAGAATTGGGGACGGTCTATGGCATTGTTTTACGAAAAATCTCATTGGTGGTTAACAACGGTCGTCGGTCCCGTTCTCTTCAAAACGAGGATCCCAGTTCTACATCACCACGGCAAAGACTGTGGCTTGGGTGCACGACTGGTGTGGTGGTAGACATTTCTGTGTAGGGACCCATTTCATGAAGAATTCGTGATGGTACAAGATGTTGCCCCAGATTCGTGATGGGAAGTTGGGATCTACATAGCTAGATTCGCTGCTGGGCGGTGATCATAGCTATTGCTAAATTGGTTTTCATCAAGTCATCAAGCAACAAAGATGACTAGGGAGCAATGCCGATAGTAAGTTGGTAAATGTGACTACGCTTGTGGATGGATGTTTTCATAGTTTATGGTGTATTTTTCTGTCGTGGGTCAAAAGAAACCAAGTTCCCAAAGTCCCACAGTGTGATGATATGATGGCTAAAGATCGCTTAGCACCATTTGTGACAGTCGCATTTGGAACATAATTTACCCTCTGGTTTTAATTTAAAGTAGCTATTGAAAATGGCCATTTACAATGGAGGTTCCCATTAAAAATGGTGATCTCCCATAGTTATGTTAGTTTACCAGAGGGTACAGATGGCTTTTCCTTTGAAACTGCTTATTTCCCAGGAATCGAATTTCAATGGACCCATGTTTCCCTGGCCACACTCCAATATGTTGATGTTTGTAACGTCATGCTGGATTGCTGAAGGTCATTGGTTTCTTTTGTGGAAACTTTCCGGGTATCCATGTTCAATATATATATATATATACACAGATAATGTGTTTAGGGGGTTCTTTCGCAAATCAAAGATTTGGCCTGAGGAAATCCTTGATATTTGTTGGTGAAAGTCCACATTACGTAGCCATTTGTTTACGTCTAGGCTAACTGGGATATATAGTGGATGTATATATAAATATAGTAGTTGAATGGGCTTAGAAGCTTCATTTCAAGTGAGGACCCTCGCATTATGTGGATCAAAACTGGCTTATCAACTGATGTTGAAATGTGGCCATGTGCACTTTACAGCGGCATTTCAAAAAACAACACATGTTTTTTGCCACAGCTGTAGAAAGTCATTTAATCACTTTAAGGAATTTGGTCGTTAAACCCACTTGCCTTTGTTCATTTGAGATCACCTGATGATCTGATGTGTTTCTTGTCATAGGATATTTCAAAACCCAGAGCCTCTCACTATCCAGAAAGGATCAGTCAAACAGTTAACCCCAGCCGCAGAAAAGGCACTTGTTCATGGGCATTTGGAGGATCATCACACTGAAACTGGGATAAGCATTGGAATCACGGACGTACCCTTTGGCAATTGCACACTTTGCGATGTAGCATCACTATCATTACTCGGTAAATCATCGATAGTCATCCATTTCTACGGGCCACTCTCAGCCATGTTCCATAGCTATCCATAGCTGCGTTATTCTATATATGTTAAAGAACAGATGGTATTAACTATTAACCACGATGATGAACCAGGTCGGATAAACCGCCTCATCCTCCATGGTTTCCTCGCAGAGGAGTGGTTGGATGGGGAGCACGTGATCTTTGGCGAGGTATTGGATGGGAAGGATGTGATCCTGAGCATGGAGACGCTTGCCGTTTTTGAAACCTTGTTCTGGCCAAAGAGTTGGGTGAGATTTGGAGCGCATCCCATGATCATTTGTTGGGCGCATGCTGTGCATGTTTTTATGTATTCAGAGATAGGGAAGATGCAACACATGCCAAGATTGTGTCTGTGTATGTGGTTGTACTCGCACGGCTGCGTTGCTGCTGTTCCTTGCACTCTCCGTCTTGGGCCTACTACTTTGCGTGTTCCCGTTCTCAACTAGAATCAGATGGGTTTTGTCTGAAAATAAGGTACAGTATACCCTCGACTATAGCCATCTTATGGGGATAATGATCATCAACCAATGGATTTAGGGTCTTCCATGGTTTTCCACTAAATTTTCAGACAAAACCAATATTTGATTTGTGATAGCCAAGTTGCTCAAAATAGTTGGACCAGCTGATGGACTTCTGGTCGAAATATCATGGAGTTGTTCAACCAATTGAGCAGTGCTCAAAAAACCCTGGTAGTTGATTAGTATATGGGCTTAGACTATCCAATATACTGGGGAATATCGCAATCCATTATGGGACATGTTTTTTGACCGTGCACTTAAAAGAGATGACGTTGCGGGTGTTGAACATTGCTCTGTTCGGCAATAAGGGGAGCCACTTTCCTTAAGAAACTGGCCCCAGATCTCACTGTTGGAACCCCCGATGGATGTCACGCAGATTCAACCAGCCAAGCAGTGGGGTAAACTCCCCGTACTAATAATAAGGGCCTATAGGGCCTATGAACATTGATTGGCCACCAGCACTAGCCCTATGGATCCAAGTACCTTCTTAGAAGGTGTTTGGATCCAGCATCTCGCGAGTCACCTTCAGCCAGTGGTGGTTGGATCTGAATAGTTTGGTAAACCAAACAACCTCGGAATTACGCATGGATTGTGGTTTGGGGTCTAGCACATGAAGAAAACTAAATTTTGCGAAGGACATTGTATACAATTTGTTTTATACCGAGATGAAATGTCTTAATATGCCTTATGTCTTAATATACTTATCACTTACTTCAATTTTTGTCAATACCGCTCCAAAAAAATGGTTCAGTATTGGATTTCTTGTTTTTTTTGGGGACCCAAAAATGCGGTGTTTCATATCATCGAGGAGTGTAATTGTCTGTGCCACCCCATCTCCCAAGAACTTGCCACTTGGCGGCTCATCCGACTAAGTGGGTTATAACCCTAGTAATGAATGGGATACAAGGTGGGGCCCCCTAGTTATAAGTTGGTTTATAAACCCCATTAACTATAGTTATATCCACTATAAATCATAATATACCATAGTTATTGCAGTTATGAATGGGATAAGTAGGGTTCATCCACCTTAAACTGGCTTATAAGCCACTTACTAGGTGGGATGAGCCACCACGATGGATATGTTTTTTTTGCTAAGCCCGAATGAACACAACATTGTGCTTCCATTGGGAACTATTTTTGAGCAAAAGCCATGATATGTCATATTTAGATGTTATAGCAGAGTTCGCAATTCGTGTTCATGATCACACTGGGCTATAGCTCAACCCCAGTTGGGAGGAGTTATTTTACCTGCTGTAGATCAAGTCTTAGCAACCACTTCGTTATACCCTAAGCTAAACATATAGAAAGATACGGGTTTAACCCAACATTTCCCGCGGAAACTGATCTATGTAGAAATGGTGAATTTTCCCCATCTAAGTAGCATGTTATGGCCTTCGGTGCCTACAGCAGTCACAAGTTCTGTCCCATATCCCCTGGATGCCGAACTCATCGGATGCCATTTCGAAACTCCATTGAGCTTACTGAAGAAACTTTGGATTCTAGGTGAGCAAGTATATTTTTTTGGGGGGCTATGATTGGGGATATATATATATATATATATGTGTTTCACATACATAGACTTAGAACATGTTAGAACAATGAGACGAAAAACATATGCAGAATATCTAAGGTTGGGCATACATATCCCGGTAAAATGCATTTTCAAGAATCAAGGCTCTAGCAAACCTTCGATTTGGCACATTTGTTTTGATATATCTTGGAACCTTTATTCTACGTTGACATCCTGTATGTCTTTGCATGTGGACCCCTCATTTTTTTTGTTTTTCTCATGCACTTTGCAGGTTCTGTGGTGAGTCCAAGCAATCTCCGACTCTGATACCCTTTGATTATTTAACAATTCGCCCCTAGAGTCTAGATTTTTTGTGGAAACTACTTGTCCAATTCCCGCATGATGGCAACGTCGTCAGGTCAATTTGCAGGGGAGTAATCTGATTGGTGGTTTCACAAGAAACCAATCGTCAAAACCGTGTAATTAACCAAATTTTGATCAACGTCGATTTTTTTCATGGTGCACGCTCACTCGAGGAAGATTGAATTTGAACTGTTTTCGGGCATTTTTTTGAACATTTTCGTATTTTTGATAGACCGGAGCCCCTAGTCTTAGCTGGCAACGCAAACACCACCCCAATGAAATTCGGCGAATGATCCGAGAAACCGAAATGGCCTCCGCGAAGTAGTTCCCTCCTTCTGGTAAACTAACATAGCTATTGAAAATGGCCATTTATAGTGGATTTTTCCATTAAAAATGGTGATTTTCCATAGCTATGTTAGTTTACCAGAGGGTATCATCTCAACAGTTCAAAACTTCAAGCTCTAAAGCATAGTTCAAGCAGTTCAACGGATGAGTTTTCCCCAAAGCGAGATCATCCCAATGATTGGGATCATGCCAACTGAAGTTATTTTTCCGGTCTCCGCAAAGATAGCAATTGAGAACCCACCACTCAAGTGTAAATATTACAGGATATTTTCCAGCTAGCCATGTTTGATTACCATTTAGTTGGTTATATTATATATATATTCCAATATGTTCCCTTATTTCTCCAGTAAATCATATTTTTGTCCCAAAATACCAACATTTCCACAATATGTCCAACGCTTTTGCCCCAGGCTATATAAATCCCAAGTTAGCTCAGGAAAACGGGTACCCAACCTTACAACTGCTGCGGTGACCTCATGCAGTTTGGTGTTGGTGTCTCTGTGGAGCTTGTTCCACAGCTGACAATATAATGATGAAAGCAGTAACAGACAATAGTAACGACCATAGCAATCACAATGATAGCAACAAGAGACACAAAACTCATAATAGCAGTAATGATATGAACACAACAATAACTATGACGATGCACATGATGAACATGATCATGATCATGATCATGATGATGATGATGATGATGATGATGATGATGATGATGATGATGATGATGATGAACATGATGATGATGAACATGATGATGATGAAGATGATGATGATGAAGATGATGATGATGATGATGATGATGATGATGATGATGATGATGATGATGATGATCATGATGATGATGATCATGATGATGATGATCATGATGATGATGAACATGATGATGATGAACATGATGATGATGATGATGATGATGATGATGACGACGATGATGATGAACATGATGACGGTGAACATGATGATGATGAACATGATCATGATGATGATGATGATGATGATGATGATGATGATGATGACGATGGTGATGGCTATGATTATGATGATTATTATGATGATGATGATGAACATAGTGATGAACATAGTGATGAGCATAGTGATGAACATATTTTTACGGGAAATTTACTTGAACGATCCGCCGTGATGGTGCGGCTGACAGGCACGATGACGACAGCAACGCTCGAATGATGTTGCTTATAAGTTTCTGAAGATGTTTTTTGCCGGTGAGCGGGGCACTGGCTGCGTGGCGCCCATGTCGGTGCAAATGATTTTGGATATTGGCGTCAGGAAATTTAGTATACCACCAGGATTCTTTTTGATTGAGAAAAATGGTGATAAGCTATCAAATTTTGTGATATCCCAATTTCAGACAAACCCAGATGAGTCCAATTCTAAAATATTCTAAAAACATGTCCATCAAATTTGGGAGGGTGAGCATCCATAAATCCGAACTATTTTGTGCCCACCACGGCACCAGGGTTTTGACCCATGGCCCATAGCCATAGAAATGGGAAAACCAGCAGGATTGGTTTCAGTGATTGTTCTTGGAAAGAACATGCAATGACCGTCGAGCCGAAAAATGACGTGACCACATTAATTTCGCCACGTTGCCAAGGTGACAGGATGACTCAACCAGCTGCCAGGTACGATCAGTAGAGCGCCATTGACGCCTGCAAAGGCTGACAAACCCTATCATCTGCATGGCTTTGGGCACTAGCAGTTTGACTTTCCCAGAGCGGGTGCTTTTCTCTTGTTTTTCCTCGTCTCCGCTGTTTTGGCAAATCACCCACGCAACCTCACGAGCAGCCATTGCCTTGCTGCCCGGCGGTGAAAACGCATCGCAACACCTAGGTTGAAACACACGTATCGCGCAGCCTACAGCCACCCCTCTAGAACGGAAGAGGGCCCTTTTCTGCGCTAGAGTGCCAGGGAAGGGCATTAAATGATGCAACGTGGTCTTTTGAGCCTCCAAGGTCCAAGCACCATTGAGTTCCAGGCTTGATCGCCAAAAGCACGCCCTTGGATTTTGGGTTCGCCGCCGCCTGCGCAAGTCCAACTCACATGAGCTACAAGCAAATTTGAGGGTAATGGAGGGTTGTATTCGAGGGAACTTTTAATTTTTTTGAAATACGATTGCGGCTTGTAAAACGATAATGCACTCTTCAAGAAACGATTTCATTTGTTCTTTTTCAAATCATCCTTTCCTTATCGCGCAGGTGATTCGATGCTTTACTCAAGCAATCTGCATTTTGTTTGAAAAATCCGCCAACACCCAAATGTCAAGCTTTGGTTTTAACGCTTGGCATTGCCATCGCACCATCTTAGTGAAAGGGAAAAACAAGGTCCCGCATTTGGATATTGCAAATGCTATAGTTACGTTACTTGTTCGTTCATCTCTGTTGCTGTGTGTTTTTTTTATTGATAGATGTTGAAGATGTTGATTAAGGCTGCCATAGTGCCTGGTCCCTTCTGGAGGCAGAGGATTTGTTTTTCATGGCAGCCTCAACCTGTGTCCAAAACACTTTCCCACCATCATTGTTATAAATCCACCAGGTGTCCCAATCGATAGCCGGATCGATAACGAAACGACAACCAAAAAGGTTCAAAACGTGCTGGAATTCAGCGGAAACAAAAAAAATCCAATGCTCTCTAATTTTTAGAAACTATACCAGCTCCAAAAACTAATAGGCCATGCACCAAACATTGACCACCAACCCACGCCCAGGAAATGTGCCACTGAATCAGGGGATCCTTCCCAAGAGCCGCTTGGCAGAATGAGGGACTACAAAAATGGCGCCCCATGCCAAGATTAACTGGTTTGGCTTAAACATGGGGTATATCCTCACATGATCCCAAATGGCCATTTAGATATAGTGAGGATCAACCAATGGATTTTTGGCGTACCATATTTTTAGACGAACCTAACTGTTGGGTTATGGTCTTTAGTTCCGTGTTTTTTACAACCGCACCCGGATGGGGGCACCGCCTCATTTCCATCCGTCCAGGTGCCTGGAAGTTTCCAAGAATGTTGCAGGTTTCCAAGGGCAATGTTTCAAATGATTCAATTTCAATGTCGGATTTTTCAAGGGTAAACGGTAGATACATGTTTTTTCCTCTGTACGTGTTTTTGCATTGGTTGGGCCACAGTCATGTCAAAAACACACATTTTTTGTGGTTCGTTTCGCCATATTTTCGGCAAAGTGGGCAAAACCAATCCAAATGTTGGTAAATAAACCATCCCCTAAGTTTGTGAACGAAAAAACTTAACTGCGTTTGAAATGCATTATATTGCATGATCATGTAATAAGAAAACAGCATGTGTGAAGGGTGACAGAATAACAAAACACGGAACACGCTCAATTAAACTAGTTCCAACATGTTCCAACATATGATGGGTTGTCAACATATTGTGAATGTGTTGAAACAAATGCACACAACCAACAGGCAAATGAAATCACCAAAACCGCGAACATGAACAACAATGACTCACAGAACCACTTGCCATGAAGGCACCCATGGCAAACAAAATGGTGTGATATCCGAAATTCAGATGTTGGTATGGATGAAAACATGGTGATCATTGCTTCCTTTATCCCAAATAGCACTGGTGTGATAAAGTCCACCCATGCCCGCTTGTTGGTTCACTTAGTCACTTTGTACATTAAGTGGTTACAACATGTTACAACTGGACCAACCTTAGTTCCCCTACCAGTAACTGGGGTCATAACCCACTCAGGATTCGCATCATCGACTGCGGGGAACTCTGACGTGCCGGCGAGTTGGGAGTTGGAGTTGGGGTAAACATGATGTGTTTTTGTGGATCAATGCGATCTTGGGGGTCAGTTCGCCGAAAATGAAACATATTCCAATCATGTGTGTTGGACGTATTCTTGCACTGAATTAAACAATATAGATCTTTGTTTATAATGATTCTTTTGACCAAACATTGGACTGTGGATTAGACACAGAAAGATTGTGCCGTACGGAAGTGGGCCAATTCGACAGAACCATAAGAATGGGAGCAGCCAAGATCATGGGTCCCCACCAATAGTTGATTTCCTGTAGATATTCCTTCGCAATTCTTCGAAACATGGATTCCTAGATAAACAACTACCGCTCTGGTAAATTAACATAGACCCTGGCAGATAGGGATTGGAAGATGAGTTTCCTCAAAAAATAGCTATTCTCAGGGTCTATGTGAATTTACCAGAGGGTAATTGAAAACTCAAGTTTGAACCTGTTTGGAGCAGGCTGCTGCGTTCAACCAATTTTTCACTCATGAGGAGGTGCTGGAGTTCGACATGTTGCCGCGAATATGGAAAGAGAACTCATCCCCAAAAATGGCCAAGCCTCATTTCCCACTCACTCCCTGAGTTGTTACTCGTTGCAGGCGCCGATACCGATGATGCCAGAGCTGAAAAAGGATGGTTTTCGGGTCGTTGATCGTTGGCCGCCTGGGGCAAGTGGATGGCCAGTTGAAATGGAGATTTTAAGCCACAGAAAATGGAGCTTTCATTGGGTGGGTGACTGGATACGATACGCATAACTTTCGGAATAATTTCCATTGACATCGACCATATATTTCGGAAAATCCACGCTATGTATGCTACTATTGGGTGGGTGATTTACATTGACCATCATTTTTGGGGATTGGGGATATATTGACGTGATACAAACAACGATTTGGGGAAATCAATTTGATTTGTACCAGCAATGGGTGATATTTGGTGGATCTTTTTTTGTACCAGGTTTAGGACTGGCCATGAAGTGGGCTGTCGTTGGACCCACTTGAAATGATTGCAGTTAAGGCCCTTCTCCAGTTATAAATGGTTATACATGTTACATGGTTGTATAAATGGTTTTATATATATATATATTTCATTATATTTCCATAAATGGGGTGACTTACTGACTTACTGACTTATAACTGGTATTTGGAGTATCAGAATCAGAACCAGCCTCTTTTTTGGGGGGCTCAACTGATTTTTAGAGTCAAGCATGCTAGCCCTATCTCCCTAATATTCCATGCTCTAATAGCAGGGCCAAGTTCATGAACACATAAATCAAGTATTGAACATGCTAAACCTAGCCTTCTTGGGGAGGTATCTAATAAAGTTTAACATGAAGGAGTGAAGGGATGATCATGAAAACCATACAGAGACACACTATTTATGTTTACGTTTATCATTAGTACTTTGTTTTCAATGATACTTCATCAGTATTGTTCACTGTCAATAATTTCAGTGTTCAATGATTGTTTATAGATATCGCTCTTCCTTTCGTTTAACCACATGTTTGACGTAGTTAGAACCCATGAACCCAGACCAGATGGTATACCTAGAAGAACTGGCTTCCAGGATCACCTGGATCAAGGGTTTATGGCAGAGATATCCAGATTCAATTGAGATTGTATATAATACATAATTATACGTTATAAACCAACCTAAAACTGCTGGGCATCACATTGTATCCAGCCCTGTTGTGCTTTGGAGAAATATTTATACCAACAATGTTACCCTCTGGTCAACCAACATAACTATGGAAAATCACTTAAATTCACCATTTTATGGGAAAAACCACTATAAATGGGCCATTTTCAATAGCTACGTTCAATGACCAGAGGGTACACATCATTGTGCCAGATTTTGTTCTGTAGCTTCCAGCTGCGGAGTCTTGGGGCTTTCAGCTGACATGTCATGGGGGACGTCAACAAATACAGTCCAAGCACCACATGAGTCATATTCCAGATGCAACAGAGCCCACAGTTAAAGTCCTTTACCAGGCATATAATGAATGATTATATATGTTTATGATTATAAATGGGTTAAAGCCCTTTACCCGGTATAAATATGATGGTATTGTAAATTGGGCTATCATTCCATGAATGGGGTCACTTACTGACTTATAACTGGTAAAGGGCTATAGCTGCGCAGCTGCACTAACAATTGACATTTGATAAGTTTTAAACACCTTGGCGCTGGTTGACTATTAAAGGGAGTTATACCACCCGACATATTCCTGATGAAATGAAGATCCATGAACATCGAATCTGTACTATTTGCATTTCCATATTATAGTGGTCATACTATCACATGAAATCATTCAAAGCCGATGATTTTGGAGATGTTCCCATGTCGGTTTTAGGCCCACGAGTCCGCTGCTCAGTTTTGGCTGACAACCCAACGATGTTTTGTTGGGAAAACCAAAACACATAGCAATCAAATCTTTGTTTGGTTCGCACCCCTATTTTCTGGTAATACATCCTCCATACATTGGAAAGTTTCTGAAAAACCACAATGGTCGAGACCGCACATGTAATCAAGTCGAGACAAAGGCAACATTTGCAAGGAAGTCCAATATTTCAGGCTAGTTTCCATGGTTTCCAACCCCCAGTGACTATCAAGAGCTGTGGTTCATGCTGGGCAGCGCTATCGCCTTGCCTTGCTTGCGACATTTCCGAAAGGTGCCATGAGAGGTGGTGACTGGTGATGTTGGTTGATAAAAGCCATGTCATAGACTATATTAGAATATATATATATATACATATATATATATATAATAGTCATAAATGGAGTTTCATTTCTATAGATGGGGTGATTTCACCAATCCAACTGAGATATTTATTTCCAAATATCCACCATGTCTCGAGTGCTTGTAACAACCTACCTATCCACTTTGTCAGTTCTGAAATGGTGACGTTACCATTGATGGGATGATGGTGCTCGGTGTGTGATTTGACATATGCTTTGTTTCTCTGCATCCTGTATCCTACATGACATGATGATGCCCCCTGGGTTGTCACTTGCACTATCGAAGTAGTTCTGTTGTTCTCAGCATGATACGCCACTATTCAATCTTGGTTGGATACTGTATTTTTTCTTTGGTACACTTTGTTTGTTTGCTTTCACCATCCGAGATTGACTATTTAATACTATTTATGTGTTTTCAGTATTGATGTGATAGTAAAGAATGCCTTTACATAGGAATACCTAAAAAATGCGCGGTACGAACCAGCTGGAAGCCACCGTTGTGTCCCCGAAGGATTCATTCGGATCCCACTTCCGGGAAGGACGGCTGTGATCCTTTAACCATGGGTGATAAGGATTCATCACATGTTATCACCAGTCGAATGATTCTAAGTTATGCTGTGAGATTTTATTAAAAATATCATTCCCCCTGCCCCTGGTCCTGTTTCTTTCTAACTTTCATGAATAAGAGCTCTTTTCTTCTATGGAGGTTTCCTAAAAATAGGGGTACCCCCAGTTCTATAGATGGACATGAACTAAACCATCCAGCAATTGAGGTATTAGCCCATTTTATTGAAACCCCCATATATACTGAGATGCCTTTCTATCTTTTTTGGACTGATCTTTGAGCCACTGAGCCGCTACATCCCTGGTAACCTCGACAAAATTGGGCTTTGGCAGCCCCACCAAAGGTGACGCCATAGATGTTGAATACCATATGGGGGGTTCCTAAAATGGGGGTACCCCAATAGCTGGATGGTTTAGTTCATGGAAAATCCATCTATAAATGGATGAGAACTTGGGGTATCCCTATTTTAGGAAACCTCTATATAGCGGACCTGCAAGACGCCTGTTTGGTTGATTGCTGTAGCTCGGGGATGATACGATTCAGTATATTGAGGGATTATCACCATCCATGATCAACATTTCCAGACTCATAGCCCCTTATATCAGTTTTAAGTCAGTAGGTGACCCCAGTTATGGAATGATAAGCCAATTTGCAACCATAGAAATACCCATTTCCAACTGGGCTTTAACTGTAAGCCCGTAACACATGTTCGTCACCTTTGGGAGCGAGAGATGATGGATTTCCATTGGGGGAACCCCAATAGCTGGATGGTTTATACCCTCTGGTTATTTATTAGTTCGCCATGGAAGCCATGGCTCATTTTGGATGATTTTCCCAGCTAGAAACCTCTAATTTTACATGGCTATTGCGAGTCATAACCAGATGGTAATTGTAATGGAAGATCCTGAAATCAAATGGATGAGAAGTGGGGGTGCCCCAATTTTAGGACACCTCCATATTTTTGCGTCACTATTCCATACTATACATGCCATATACATTTGGCTAAGATTTTTCTTGGATGTTTCCAGAGCCTATGAAAATTGAAGGGTCCTTCATTGCCATCTCCAACCACCTAAAGGAAATGATGGGTACACGGGGAAAAACTGGTTGTGTCGCCTCTTTATCTATCCAGTTTTCCTCTTCTTTTCTGGGTGTTGGGAGCAACCCTGTTTACCCAAATGTGAGCAAGTATACTATATGTGGAGCATGCAGGAGTGTTTGACAATTGGTATACCATGAACATCGCTACATTGACAACAATAGTGCTGACACCCCGTGGATTTTGGGGTACAACTTCTTGTCAGACATGTAACTTTTTGAGTACAGGGGAGCAATTTCAATCTGCGGGTAGCATCAATCTGCAGGAGTGTGGAGGTGATGGATTCAACGACCCCCTTCATTTTGGTGACCCACCAAAATTAGTGGTTGTAAGTGGCTAGCAAGCCCTTGCAAAAAAAAACCATTCTTGTTTGTTTGTATCCTTTTTTGGGGCTTTTGGTGTTGCGATATGTCCCAGTGAAATTCAGAGTATTTTAACTCTATTTACTGATAGTGCAGCATGCTTAAATGACTTCAACTTTTCTTGATTTCTTCTACAGGATATGTGACAGCAGGCAATGTCAATGCTTGATCCTGTTGCAAGAGGGAAACCCAGCTTTCAGATACTCAAGCAGCTCGGTAACCAATTTGTTGAGGCATTTTGTTTTGGGTGCAGGGATTTCCTTTGGGAACCTGACCCAATATAGCTGTGAAAGATTGTGAAACATCTAAAATCACCATTCTCACTAGGCAGATCATCTATAAATGGGCCATTTTCCGTAGCTACGTTAGTTTACCTACCAAAGGGAAACCATTTTGTCAACTGTCTTTGTTTGCTTCCTGATTGTGCTGGTTATCATGCAGAAATCCTGCTGATGACAGCTGGATTTGGTGAAGGGTTTTTTCCCGTTGGCTAGTCCACCAAAAAGGGGTACTCCCTTCCTCTTCATATAGCATAATATTAAACACCGCTAGAAACCATAGGTAGTTGATTTACAAATATTTGGGACCATGTAGAGGGTGTTTAATTTCAGGAGATGGTATTAAACTATTGGGAGATGTTGCTTACTTTGGAGTCCCACTAGACAAATTCAAGAACAAGAACTCAAGAAGAACATTTGAGCAGTCAACGACAAAATGGTGATCGTCGGGATCGGGGGAGTACTATGAATTTCCTTCCTGTTGCAGAATGTTTGGTGATTTACTGGGTGGTGCCGATACAGTTGGTCAACATAGCTAGATTTGCTATGATTAACATTGATTAACTAGGGGTTTTGGTGATTACAAGTGCAGTTCAATAGATTATAAACGAACTTATCACATCTCATATCTATGGTCACCACCTTGTATCCTAGTGGGGCAATATGGATGATGGAAGCTTCGAATCCGACCATTCTCAATTCATTTGGGAGTCCCCTTCACAGAGATGCAAGATTAAGGAACAATCACAGCATGGTCATGCAACATGAAATAGTTTTTATTCAATATCTCGAAGACTTGTTTAATGCCTGGAAAGATTTTTGGGTTTGCCTCTCGGGAATACCAAACACCCCAGATCCATCGTCAAATTTGTGGTTTCAGAGGTTGCCAGTCTTAAAAAGCAATCGGTTATATGTCACTGCTGGTCAATGAACGACTTGTTGAATTCAAGAGCGCGGAAGTTTCCATTTTTTTCGTCCGTAACTCGGAAGTTTCGACTACTAAACTTCCACAGACTTGCCCTGATTGCCGCACTCAATGGAAAGAAAATGAAGGAGAAGGAACTAAGACCATGTCTTTTTCAAAACCATATCTCGGCTGCCAAGCGAGATAGGAAGCAGGCTGGCGGAGCATCGCGAAGACGCGGCTGCTACAAGGGAATTTGTTGGTCAGCCGCGGGACGGCCATCAAGCGCTGCCTCCACATCAGGCTCCGCCGGTGTCTTTGCGCCGGGCCATCGGCGCGCGGCTTGGCTGCATGGAATGGCTCCTGGACTAGCAACCTTTCTGAACGTTAAACAATCGCGGGGCCCCCGCCGTCACCCAAAGCCTGTTTGATCCTGGAATCTTGGATGGCATATGTGGAACCTCACTGTGCCTTTAGTCTTAGTGTCAGGAATCGACTTGGATGCATCCACGCATGAAGTTCACAGTGCACTTGCTGCAACCGTCGTGGTTTGCATCTACCATTTTGCATGTACATGTACATCTATTTGGTGTTTCTAGCATCGTCTACTGGAATTTTGAAGTACATATTTATATTACATTTATATACTCGTATATGTTGCTGTATTTACTAAGGGATAGAGTAAGTGGATATTTTGACAAACCCAAACATAAACTAACATAGATAAATTATCTGATGTTGGCACATGTTGGCACAACCATAAAAAAAATCGTCCCCAATTTCCCAATACACTATTCCCAATTGGTTGGTTTATGATTGTTTTCCCCCACTATTGACATTTTGTTGTAAATGTCTTTCTGCATCGACCAAGGTCTTCAGCTCGAGCGACATTTGACCTGCGCCCGCAGGTATGGCTTTGCTCCGACATGTTGCTGTCAGTCATTGAGTTGCGCATTGTGGCAGAACATCCTTGATACATCATTCAAAAAAATGTAATAAAAACAAAACATTTTTTTTCTCATGCGTTCTTTTTTTTATTGGTACTGGTCGAAAACGTGTGTTCCAACGAAAACATGCAAGAAAATAGTGTGTGTAAATGTGCGAAACCCATTGAAAAAATGCGGTATCTCAAAACATGATTGGGTTCTTGCAGATCTCCAGTTTTTGTGTTGGCCTGGCTAGAAATTACCACAATTGACAAATTGTGGTATTGTAAGTTTTATCAGCACATAGGAGGCTACCTTGACTTGTGACAACCAAAATCCCATGGGACATCTCCAAGGTGAAAAAAACCTGCCCATTGCAATCAAAAAAAAACAGCGCAGCGAAAATCCCACTAAGGAAATTGTTGCCCGGATCCCGTTCATTTTTTACAATGACAAATGGTTTATTTTTCCCAGATTAATTTCATTGAATCACCAGAAAAAAATTGGATAACTGGATTCATCCGGTTAATCCCATATGTCTAGTGTTAATCCCATTAATCATCCATCGATTCCCATATTTTCCTTCGGTGGGACCTTTGCCCGGCCAGGTTGGCCTTGTGGCTGTCGCCGCCATGGCGCCCAAGAAAACAGCGAAGGCGAAGGTGGCGGGCTACACGATTTTCAGACAAACCCAAATGGACAATGATAATCAAATGCTATACTTGGTGGCTCATTCCCACTTACTAAGTTGGATATATCCCTGATATAAGTGGGATAAGTAGGGTTAATCCACTTATAACCAGGGTGAACTAACCTACTTACCAAGTTGTTTGAGCCAATGCTATACCCACATGGCCAATCTTAGTTACTCTACATTTAGTGGATTTTTAATTGGCTGCATCCAAATCAACTTCATAGGTAGAAACGAATCCGTGTTTTGATGTGTTTTTGTGGTGATTATAATGGGAATATCTGAGTTCACCAGCTAAAAATCTATGTATTTGTGTGTGTAGGGTTCTAAGATTGGCAATGAAATGGACCATGATCATATCACATTTTTGGACACCGTAATATGGTACAATGATGAAATGGCAAAATTGTATTTTAATAGGGACAATGATAACAATAATTGATTACGGACAATGAACATAGGGATTATGAGGGACAATGAACATAGGGACAATGATAATACTTCATGGTACCCTGCAACAGTTAAATAGGAAAAATGGACAATTAAACCTGTGGATTTTGTGGTGCATAGAAATCCGACTCTGGGTATTTCAGGTTGGAATTTACTTTGGGTATGTAGGTATACATGGTCCCTGCGATTTGATGTTTGTTGGTTTACCAATGTTCCAAACAATGACCCACTGGTAATTTAACTTAGCTATTGAAAACTGCCATAGAAATTTCGTGGATTTTCCCAATGAAAATGGTGATTTTCCATAGTTATGTTAGTTTACCAGAGGGTACCCACTTCACTTCGGCATTGCAACGTTTCAACGTTGTTTGTTCTTGGAATAGCAACGTTTCGTCACTTGGTGCACCACCGAACGTAGCTACCATAAACGGTGAATCCGTTGGTGTCGAAAATTGCCATGTTCAAAAATCATGTCCAGGTTCCAACTGTTTCACAACTTACTGGTGCTTAGCAGGGAATGGGGGGGATGATTATTAATGGTAAGACAATCCTGGTGTTTTTTTCCTGTTTTGAATCAACTATTGTTTCAAAGTTCATATGTCAGTTTTGCCCAGATGTCCACTGCATTTAAATGACAAATTTTCTGTTTGGCGCCAAACATTTTGTGCGTTATATCTATTCATTGTGTTGGAAATTGTGGTTTAACCAGTCCAGACTGACTGCGTCTTCAGCATCCGATCCAACATTGTGCATGTTATTTCTGAAACAACATTCCCCGTGAATTCAGAATATTATTCACACCATGCGCATCATAGAGTGATGGTTGGTGCGCTGACTGGTCTGATTGGAAAAACAATGTTGCAGTTGTTGCAGAAACAAAACACAAATAGAATTCATACGAATTCATTGTGTTCCCCTGATACTAAACCACAGCCCCCCGCCAAACCCCTCCCAAACAATGAACACCTGGAATAGTTGAGTAACAGGGGGGAAGGGATTAGATTGAGATCGTTTGATCCACCTCTGGAGAGATCTTCAGGACTTCCAAAAGTGACAACTCCAACGGCGGCCTCAGATTGAACCCTTTGGTACCCCATATGGGGATTTCCTAAAATGGGGGTACCCAAAAATGGATGGTTTATAATGGAAAATCCAATAAGAATGGATGATTTGGGGGTACCCCTATTTTAGGAAACCTCCATATTCTTCGATGCTTTTCTCAACTGGGAAGCAATTAATTGAGTTTTCCATGACAGAACAAAATCAAACAATTCTCAACGACGGACAGGCAGCGCCAAAAAAGGCTGAGTCCAAAAAAACTCCCAAGGCGCTGGGGGGTCACCAGAGAACTGCAGCTATTGGTTAATCCATGTCAATTCTTCATTTTGTTGATATTTGTTGACGAGATTTCAATGTCTGTCTGAAAATTGGGATGCCTTGAAATATAGCAATTTTGGTGGAGAAAATAACAAGATTACTGGAACCACCAAGTTTTGGGGGCACGCTATTTTTAAACAAACCCGTGTGTTTTGGACGTTTCGAATACAGTGGTCAACATTCATCAAGCAAATCCCACTTATTGTCGCCTAAAAAGGAACGTCCTTTGCGATCTGCATTCCCTTGTTCGAGGCTTCCAGTCCCATTCATTTTTGGCCTGTATTTCTCGATGGGGTTTTAGGTGACCCTCAATGCAAAAAATCGGTACCAAGTTTGAACATATATAGTAAGATGTTGGGATACATTGACCCGCAAGAAAAACTGAGATTGGGTTGTACAAGCTCCAGAGCTACAACTGGAGAGATGTGTCTCAATCCGCCTCCGGTTTTTTCATGGAGGATCCCCCCTCTATTCAGGTACGGCTAAAGACCACAGCTTGGTGCCGCGGTGAAAGCATGCTTAATTCCTCTTATTTCCCACAAAAGAGATTGGTCATCAATCCACGCCTAGGGATTTCATCAATCCATTGACATTATAGGGATTTACATACTATAAGGATTTCCACTAGGGGATGGATGACGATCAACTAAACAAGACATCTTTTGACCATGGCAAACGTAGCTTCAGGCTTTCTCACCATGGTCAGCTGTAACTTGATCGCCTGAAAGCCTAAAAAATCACCAAGGGATCTGCAGAGTTCCAGGCCCTTAACATTCACATTGGAAATCAATTGGCCCAATACTCAGAGTAGTCCCTCTCCCTACCAAACAACAAATACAAATATGTTTTTATCCCCATGTTTGTCGCTTGCTTGGTGGTGCAGTTTTCACGCATAATAAGTGGGTATTTGTCGCCATAGTTTTCAGGACCGTGCGTGGAGTGTACCACCAGCAATGGAGTGTATCAACCCACATTGTTGATGAATCAGCTCCGAAATATGTTTTCTATCTTCCAGGAAAAGCTATAGCTAAGTGATGTATGCCCAGAGGGAAGAAATCAATATATATATATATATATACATAATACAAAGGATGAAATGGGAAGACACAGGATGAAATCTGTCCCTGCTTGGCCTTGACCACACCTGACCTTCAGCTATTACTGTTTAGGCTCGCTTGTGCGAGCCTCGGCTCGTCAGGCCAAGTCGGGCAAGAGAAGCGCCACAGCGGAACCCGCCACAGCTTCCGTGAAGGTGCCGAAGGTGCGAAAGACTGGCATGGAAGGGTGGGTGGCGATGTGTTCGAAGTTGTACCCTCTGGGAATCAAAGAATCAAAGATGATGAAAGATATGAAAGATGACATTGGAAAATCTTATATCAATGACTATGAATGGAGGTTCATATCTGGGAAACGCATAGAGAAATGTATATATATATACAAAATTATATATATATATATGCAAATAAATATCCATTATTTGTGGGCATTTACTAACTGAACCATGGACGCTTCCATCCAGCAATGGTGGTTTAATGGGACAAAATTGATGGGGATTTCATAGAGAAATATGGCAAGATCGTGGGATTTTTCACACGGACAAACCGGATGGTCTTTGATTGTGACTAAAGATTTGAGATTGAGATATCTGGATGATTTATGAGGTTACTTCTGGAGGAAGTTTTTTTTTGTTTATCATCCAGCAATTAAAACTGGCAATGGCAAATCGCATATAAATGGAGGTTTCTAGCTGGGAGCATTAGCTATAAATGGGGCATTGTCCATTTCCAGAAAGGGGAATCCATAGGGGATATATGTATTGTGTTTTTTTGGAGGACTTCTAAGCAAATCCAAGATTTTCATGAACGTCTTTTTTGAACATGTATTCACGAAAACATTTGCAAATGGCTTCTGGATATCTAAAAGTTGCCGTATGTTTATTGCAACTGCCAAATGGAGAAATTGCAAATCATATACATATTACATGATATTACATGCATGATTTGATGATATATATATATATATGTATTAATTCTGGATTCGAATCCGCATCTTGAATCTTGATTGTTTCATGTGTTGGTGTTCTCCAGGGTTATAACATTTGTGGAAACCATTTGGTGCATGTTTTTTTCCCTCTGCTTCTTGGTGACACACTAGCACAGGTTAAAATATCCATACATGATTGGGTTTCAGGCAGCCCTATCAAGCTGAATGTACATCCATGGGCCATGGAGTACAGAAAGCCACTTCGATGGCTTAGCCATGGCCATTTCTTGTACGCCCAGCCCAGCGGGCTTAGAGCTGCCGATCTCCACTGGAATTTGATTATAATTTCAAGTTCCCAAACTGATGAATTGAGAATCTTCCAAGGAAACTCATCCTTTTGGCATTGGTTTGCTGTAGCTTTCGGTACTTTTTTGTTCTGGTTTTTAGTGGTTGGTTCCACCGTATCTTTTTTGTAGCCGCCGACCCGATCAACACGACCACTCCGTGCCCCTGATGCGCCGGGCTCCCAGGTCGCGGTGGACGGCTCCAAAGCATTGGAGGAACTGCTGGCAGGACTGCAGGAGTCAAGCTGGAAGGACTGAGGTGGTGCCATGGCAGCCATGGTTGGTACAAGGTGGTGCCCCCTGACCTATTCTCATTTCAAGGTGATTTAATAGACGCATTTGATTACAGAATATATGGCACAGTTTCCTCTTTGGCTCCCCCAGAATTATCACTATTTTATACTATTTTTGGATTTAACTTTTCTATCTTTTTCGGGGATTACAACCATTCTAAATCACTGGAACTTTCGGTGCTATGCGCCCTGGAACTTTCTGACCGACATGTTTCGATGCAATCTGTGATCAATGACAGATTGGAAACCCGCATTCGACGCCTTGAAAGGCACCTTTCAGAAGGAACCCCTTCGCAGCTCACTCCCAGACAGCCAGCTGTGAGCATGTGGGATCCCCTTGCGGACAAGCCAGAAAACGAGCGGCCATCCATGGAGGCTGAAGCCTCAGCTCCTTTTTGCAACGTACCATGAAGGTACTTTTTCCGCTGAGACATGCAGCGTGCCACTCTCGCCAAAACATTTTTCGGGGGGGTTGGGATGTTTTGACATAGATTTGCCAGTTCTTTTGTTTTTGATGCCATACTCGTTGAATGATGTGCACCTTCAGTCGCATAAGAACACATTGGCCTCGGGGAGTGGCGCGATGACGTCAGCTGATATTTCCCCATGGCAGAAAAATTGAGTGTTTGCTGATTCGTTTGTTGTGCTTCAGTTGACTTGTACCAGAGTTTCAAAGTGAAGTCAAACAAGGAAATAAAGAAGACTGATTTCAATTATGGGGATATGTCATGGGAAAACATGGGATACAACCAACAATTGTGGTAAAACAACATGGCCAGTGATGGCTAGTTTTACGCTTTAGTGTTTTAGTTGTATTGTTATGTGCATGTTTGCCATCTTCATGGGTTCGGAATGAATACAACTATAATAGTTGAATGATGTGAATTTATATTGTACAAACAATCCTAAAAGAACCAAAAGAAAAACATGCAGGGCACCCTCATACGGTTTTGGACTAGGAAAGTCCTCGAACTCAATTGCAAGCTTCCCATAGTTTTGCCAGTATTTTCATATGATGTTAAAAGTTTTATAGAGGATGTTTTAGCCAGCCACGTTTGATTTGCCATTTCCAGGAAGCTCTTTCCGACGAGTTTGGTAAGGACTACTTTGTCACTTGGACACGACTTGGACACGATGAAAGGCATTTGTAGGGTTTCCTACAAGACGTCCGTTCAGGAAGGGTGAAGTCACCAAGAAACATAGGGATTTCTCCGGATGAAATTGGAGATGGGATATGACTACGACCCAACAAACATGGGGATACATGGCGATCAAAACAAAACGACTAAACAAAAATCAGATATAATATTGATATAATCAGATGTTTCGAAACCAACAGCCTTTCATGAATTTGGGCAACTGAAGGAAGGACCTCACTGGCCAATCTCATATGGAATCCATATGGATTGATGAATTGTTTTCTTGGGGGAAACTGCTTCCCAATTCACCTGGAAACCCGCCCTGCTGTTAATGCGAAAACGTCAGCTTAAAATTTGGCTGTGCGAGTAGGCGCCGTCACCAGGAAATTCTACCCCAATTCGATGACATCATTCTATGGTTTTATCCCTGCTGGCAAACCACGAATGGAAGAAGAGTAGGTTTGCTACATGTTTGATCATCAGACAGATTTCGAAGGGGTGACAAAACATGGGTTGCATGTTGTAAAGCTGAACCGACTGAACCGGGTACTGGCAGTGCCTTTTCAAACCTATCCCGCGGCAGATGACAAGGGTTCCCATTTGCAATGCTAAGCCATGGGTGACCCTGGGCGGGTTGCTCCAGCAGCTGATCACCTGAAAGTTGGGCCAAGGCTGACATTGCTCGCTTTGCTGGGAAACCAAGAGGGTGAGCTCGGCACCGTCAGGTCTTGGGTTATGGCCTCACTAGCCACAGACCATGTACCCTCCGGTGTCATCAGACATGCGGAAGCTGGAAAAGCCTTGTGGGGGATGATGCAAACGAGGAAATCTTGCTTGAGTAGATGGATTCAAATTCCACAAATGTTGAATACAATATAGTAATGAGAATAGTAGTGAAAACCACAATCATGTTATTATAAGTATGATCATATTACAATATATACTGTATATATATATATATACAGATGTACATAATACTGTTTTATTGAGATGGTGAGGGTGTGAATTTGTGAATGTAAGATCAGGGATCAGACCTACATATGTACATCCCAAGTACCTCACTCATGCTTTGACAGGAAACCTGGGACCTTTCTTCTTAACTTCATTGAAGGGCGGAGAAGGGTGGAAGTGACTGTGCGACTTACTTTCAGTTTCGGAATCAAAAAGTTTCCGAACATCTTGTGAGTGTGGCTACTTTAAGCTGTGAGCGCGCTCCTTCTGACTGACATAGTTTGCAGGGATGAGGGTTACAAGTTCGACATGGTCTTAAAAAGCAAGAATTGAGAGTTTCCCAGATGGAGACATTCCAGAACGAGATGGTGCACGTGTGAGGCTTCAGAACATTCACAGGTTCATGTCCCGAATTGAGGATTCTTCGGCAGAAGATGTGGCAGTGGTGAAGTTGAGGGCGGTAGGTTTGAGTGCTGACGGATACAACCAGCATTGCTGTCCTTGAAGGTTCTATATTTTGTCTTGTTAAACCACCATTTGAGCTGCGCCAGCAGACAGTGGAATCTGCCAATTTGTGAGCAGCCTCCCCTTTGTCCTCCAGAAAGAGAGGCTATGAACCTTGATGTGAGCTGACCGCTCCAAGCAAAGAAGGATGTGCTCAGTTGCAAAAATCCACACAAATAATAGATAAAGCATCATAAAGCCATTTATACATGAGTTTCCCAGCTATTGTCATCTTTGATTCCCAGAAGGTATAACTTCCAACAATCTCATGATCTTCTCATATTTCTCCATGAAATCCCCATACAACTTCCGTTTTATCAATGGATTGGTTAAGATTTTCCCTGGAAAACCAATCCAGTGATTTCTGGATAGAAACTGAGATCTTCGGCCGCTGTTTGACCCCCAGGTCCAGGCTGAGCGGTGCAGTGGTACCGTGCATCCTCCGACGGATCAGGTGGCGGACTTGGCGGCGGCTGGGGGTAGATGGGCACGGGCCATGGGTTTTTCACGGAAAAAAGACACCTTTTAAATGGGAAAATACCGGGAAATCCCACTATAGATTGACGTTTTTATGAGGTTTAGAGTTGGGAAAATCAATTAGATAATCTTGGGTTTGCTGATGATTTGTGATTTTTCAACTGGGAAATCCATTACTTGGGGAATATATACGCAGTTTGTTTGATGTGCTGAACGTGGGAATATCATGGGATTAGCAATATTCACGGTTGAAGTAGGAAGAAAATCCTGCAAACCAATCGGGGTTCCTCTATATTTGCTGGGATGTTAAACTGGTGATATTATAACAACCTCTTGAGTCTTGATGATTTTTATGGTGGTTTAATGGTATTTTATGGGCGTTGAGTGAGCAATATATGGGGGATTATGGGGGGATATAATGGAGATATTTGATGGGATATAGTGGAATCCAACCAACTAAGAGAATTATCGTAATGACCTCACTGTTTTCCATCACTGGAATGATGCGAATCAATTGCGGGGAATCATCCTCACATGGCCGTATGATAACAGCCATTTTCAGGTGTGTGAATTACTATAATTCAGCCAGTTATCAGAGAGATATAATTCATATGATACAATGGCAAGTTTATGTGCGTGTTTCCTGTACCCACTCTCAAATACAGTCTGTTCCTTTTAAATTCACTCTCAACAATAATCCGTTTGTCCCAAGTTGTTGGTACTGTGTGACAATTGTGTTGGGTACTCAAGGAGCTATGAGACATCAATTGATGTCATATATGATACACATTGATACGTTTAGGTTTTGATCTCAAACTTGGCCATGTTTGGATACCGGTAATGCTATGCAGAACCACCATATATAAGACATGTCAATCATAAGCGACATCTTGGACGCCAGGGCTGAAGATCCAATATCCAATTGGCAGTCTTGATAGCAGCAAACGATGAACATGAATTAAGGAGTGGATTGATTGACCATTATAAATCTAAATGGTACTCCACATGATATCTCATCATACCATCATTGGTGTTACTCAAATTCAAATCTAGAACAAGTCTATCCCTACAGGATCATCATATGTTTTACCTTCTTTTTTGAAAATTACCGTTTGCTGGTTGTATCATATTGAATATGAGTTTTGATGTACCACAACGACGTTACATTCCCGGTAATTTAAGATAATTTTGATACATAGTGTTTGAGCGAGTTTTCTTACTGGTGCTTAGTATAGGGAATGGGGTTTCATGACCTATAACAACCATGAAAAATCATCCCAGCAACCCCCATTCCCTACTAAGCACCAGTAAGTTTTTGAACCATGGTCTAAATTCCCCACTTGTTGGGGGGTGCACCGAGTCCTGGCAGTCCTGGCAGGTCTTTTCAGCTTTCAATGAGACGCCCTTTGACAAAGTGCCACTTGGTACCATGCTAGTTGGGGGTGATTTGATGAGTACAAACATGGTAGCAACCCCGATGGGGTGGGGTATAAACCCTTTAACTATGGTTATATATGGTGCAGCGTCGCTCTGGTTATTCAACATAGCCATGGAAAATGGCCCATTTATAGATGATCTATGGTGATTTTCCTATAAAAGATGGTGGTTTTCCATAGCTATGTTAAATAACCAGAGGGTATATGTATATATATATATATGGTTATATATGATGATATGTCCACTTTTGGGTGGAACTGGTGAACCGCACACCCATTCTGACGGTGAGAAGGCTGACCTGTTCTGACGGTGAGGCATCTTTTTTGTGGTAATGGACTGTCTTCATCAATACAATCATGGGCCTCTACCACTTGTAGCTGGGTTTGTAATGCTGTCAAACTATTGTCTGACTCTAGTTCTTTTTGTTCACCTCATCGTATTCTGAGGCCCCATTTATATCTTCTACTTGAATTTACATTATATTTCAGCAAGTAGTTGATAATCCATCAATGACCCACCTGACGAATTCGACGAAGGGAAATGCCACGATCATCATGGAGGCTGAGATTTGTTCATCCACTTTCCACTATTTCTTCCTGTCAGTCATTTTTATATATACACCATCATGTAAATACACTATCCCAAAATATCCCAGATATCATGCTTGATATCCCAAATATAACGGAAAGTTATATTTGATGTGTATATTATGTTGTATATATATTTACATATTGGTAAACACATACACATATCGATATATGTACTGGTTTGCACCTGTATCACCATCGGGATAAAGGCTTATCATGCAGGAGAGATACAAAGCTGCAGCCAATCCCACTGAATGACTTCTTTGCAGACGTAGTTTTAGTAGTTGCACCTCCAAATTATGATGTCAACCAACCAACAATGTGATGTCATCAACACTTGATCTGCACATCTCCAGATGCCCAATTGAGGCGGGTCGTCATCATAGGCCGGAACGTTCTAGTGGGGCAGGCTGAAAGGAGCTGAAAGCACAGGAGGTATCAAAATGTTCAGAGTCTCAAAGAACGGGCCATACCACCAAATCATCGCACAATTGGACCATTTAATAGTATTGAAACAATCATGCTTCCATAGTTGTTGGGTTCCCAATTTCGAGAGATCCGATTATCCCCAGCCTTGCGGTGGACATCCAAAGCCTTTCACAAAGCCTTGAAATCACTCCAGGTGTCCAGTTCTGCAGCGTTTCTGGATCCATGGAATCTGGGGAAATCTTCGATATCTTTTGGGTATACCTTCTGGTCATTTCACATAGCCATGGAAAATAAGCATCTTTAATAGGTAAATCACCATAAATTTCATAAATCATCCATAAATGGGCTATTTTCCCTGGCTATCTTAAATAACCAGAGGGTATACCTTCTGGTAATTTGACAGTTTGCTATTGAACATGGCCATAGAAATAGGTGATTTACCGATGAAAAAATGTGATTTTCCATAGCTATGTTAGTTTACCAGAGGGTAGTTCAAGTGACTATAGAGAAGTAGATATTCAAATCCACTGGTGGTTTGGGGTTAGATATGTGGACGATTGAACTATCCCCAAAAACGACATTCCTGAAAACTTCCCGGGATCCGAAGGTTCCAAAGCTACGAGTTTCCTCAGATTGGATGATGAAGGGAACACTTTCAAGAACCATCTATAAACCAACATATTGGGTATGGGTCAAAATTCAAGACCTTGGGGACCACAGATGTTAGTCTACTTTTAGTATTAACCATTTGATTATTGGGGTACCCACTTTTGACCCATAACCCATATTTCTTGGGAAAGAAACAGCATAAAGCAACTGGTTTTCCTGTAAGTGTTGCCTTTAACCCAACTGTGGATTGAATTCCCACCGTATCCCAGTGTATCCTCTGTAAAATCACAATAGAATGGTTGGATTCTTGCCCCCATCAATTCATTGATTGATATCCCACTAAATCCACATGTCTCTTGATTGTCAAAACTTTAGTTTTGCTGGTAGAGTATTGTTTTCCATCAATCTCACTGTCGCTTGTTGATTTGCACCCCATTCAATCCAAGTGGTTTTGCATCCTCGCATTGTTTTGACAAACTGGTTTCTAAAACAGTGCAGGTTAACAGGTTATGAGTGTTTGGGCAAACTGTTGGTGCTCCCATGTGTTCCCAAGCCAAATGGGTCTGTTTCACGGAAAAAAATGTGGAACTGGAAAGGGAAATAGATATTTGAAGTCCGACTGTCCAAAATTATGCATGGTTTATATCAATGAAGAATCCTCTGAGATGATTTACCCCCTTATCGCACTAATCCTACCAAGGAACTCATAGCCACAAGTTATCGGGGGCCCAAAATGAATAGATCGACCAGAGTCCAACCTTACACCAGGGTCTTCCGGGATTATCGGGCAAGCAAAGGAGTTTTGTCCTCCAACATGACAACAGTTTGCTTGCCTTTGAATTAGTCGCTTATGTGCCCTAGAAATATGCGACACTCAAAGAAATTTCTCGAATCATGCTGAACTGCGTTGGTGGGATAAGGGGTTGCAAAATAACCGTCAAGATTTAGCACATGGCCAATGGATCTTGTGGCGCGTGACGTTTGTCTTTTGTATCTTGCCCTCAGGTCATCATGTGTCACCTATGCCTATGCAACCCGTTTCACCAAGTGCACCTGGCACAGTCTGTGCCTCATGTCTGATCTGACACCGCAGCTGGCATGCGCTGCCATGCTTCAAGTTGATTGGATGCCAGTTGATTCTGGTCCAGATGGTCCTGTGCCGAGTGATGTGTGCCAAGGTTTTCAGCGCCACTGAGGCGCCAGGCAAACTTGGAGGTATACTGTACATCAGTTTCAGGCACCCAAATATCATAGATTGTTGCACAAATGCGTCCAATAATATGCTATATAAGCACCCTTCAGTAATGAAGCATGGTATTTAGACACCCCTGATTTGTAGATGATTTTCCCAGCTATAAATCTCCATTTAGTTCCGGGATTGTCCAGCTTGCCACATCTGATTACAGTACCTGCCAGTTCGTTAATATATCCCACCATTCTCCATTATATTTTCCCATAGTTCTCCATGAGCTCCCCACATTTTCTCCCATGAAAACCAATATCTCCACGTCCCGGTCGGTCCCCCCACTGTGACAGCGGACAGGTCAGGATCCTTACCACGAGCCGGGCCAAGCGCACGGAATGTGTTTCAGCGTGCCGCCGGGGATGAAGAAACCGCCCAGCCTGGCGAACATCTACAAGGATCCCGGCGGGGCACACATCCTTAAGGACCTTAGGAGTCCAAACCAGTGGGATTTAAAGCAGGAGAATTGCGGGTGCACCAGGTAAAGCTTGGGATTCAAGGAATATTTGGGGTTTAACCAGAGAGAATTGCGATTTCAGGAAGAAATTTGAAGATGAAACGAAAAAAATAAGCTGGGATTGAACAACGACAGGTGTAAAAACAGTTCACAGATGACGGCTCAGTGAATTGTACAGGGCCCCCAAGATAGGTAAGTTGACCTATACCAACAATGAGCAGGATTCATGATAGATATATCCTACAATTCTACAGCTGGATGGATTTATTTAAACACAGTTGTGGCCCTTTACCACTTTTAAGTCAGTCAGTCCCCCCATTGATGGAATGATAACCCAATTTATAACCCTATAGAAATAACCATTTGTAGTTGATATGGGCCTTAAGTGTATGTAATACAATGTGAGGCCCCCTAGTTCTAAGTTGGTTTATAAACCCCATTAAGTCTAGTTATAAGTATCATAAACCATAGTTATTGTAGTTATAAACCAACTTTGCTATCTAGGGGGCCTCACATTGTATGTACATAAACCGACTTAGATCGTTGGGTCCCCACTCTGTAGATGCTCACCGGTTGATTATGTGTTTGCCGCCTACGCTAAAGATCTGTTCGTGACCCTTGGTCAATACGGGTATGGTATGTACGTTTTGGCTCAAAAATGACATAACAAATCCGATTTTGCAGGTCTGGACAATCTGGAAAATCCAAACATAACCATTTAATTACTGTGATCATTATTGGCGATGATTTCTTATTGGGTTTGCCAATAGGGTCTGGGGGCGGGTGCGATGACTGCTGTACGAACTGCCGCAAACCAACAAAGCACTGGACAATTCATGGAAGTCCTTTTGAGACTGGATTTATGAAGCTGGACAAATTTGTGTTTTTGCTCACTACCAAAAAAAAGAAACAATAAAGCGCCATTAAGCCCCAACTAGTTGGTTAATTAATTTATATTTACATCATTTTACATCTATTTACAGTACTTGCTTGAATTGTATACAGTTCATGAAACTAAACATTGGAATCCAAGGTTTGCTTTGTTTGATGATGTTAAACCTGGAATCAATTTGGAGGCTTAGGCTTATGACCTCTCTTGGGGGTTTACCGTTAGATTTGCATGATATGAGCGACAAGAATAGAGCACTGTTCCCCCCCAAAGAAAAAAACAAAACAACACCTGATGTTTTTCTGTGTGTACGCATGTGTACAGCTAATTTGGACAACCCCAAACATCATATGGTTGGTTATATATTCTGTTCTGTTCCCAGATTGTGCTTTCATCCCCGTGTGTCACCATGTTTTGTTGGTTAAATTGTGTTACATCCCTGTTTTCGGTGGGTATGTGATGTTAAATCACACAATAGTTGGGCAAAACAATAATTATAGACAATTTGGGAGATCCCGTACAAAAACTGTTGGCTTTTAATACCCAGTTATCCCATCATATCTCAATATTTGATGGGTTGATGATTGAATCCCCATGTTTCACCCCATACCCGTGAGGAGCTGGAGACAGATATCCCTGACTTTCAGAGTCCTGAGCATGGTGTCTTGGGAAGAAAACCGCCGAAAGTTCCCATTTCCGTTGGGAAAATCTCTATGAAGGGTAGGTTACCCTTGGAGATTTGTCCACTTATGCATATATTTGTCTGAAAATATAGTACCCCCGAAATCCAATGGTCATCAGATATTACTAACTATCTACTATTAGAAGTGGATAGTTCAAGCACACAGCTGGAGGTGATTGATTTTCAGCTATGGGTTTTAAAAAGTGGGCAGAATGTGGTATTCCATGTTCGTAAAGCAACAGTAAACCATTCCCATGGTAAACCATAAATGGGTGGTATAACAATGTATAAACTAGTATAAACCATCAACATATCGTGTTTTTGTTGCTGCTTGCCGAACATTGGACCCGTTTGAACCCAGGAATTGGTCATTCTGCATCCGTTGAAATATACCCTGAGAAACTCCGTGGGATGGTGGCCCCCATTGGTACCTTAGTACCCAAGTATCCTAGTTGTTGGAATACATCAGCATTCCCAAAAGCACAACGGGTCAACATGGCATGGCGTTGAGTACATCTTTCGTCTCTCTGCTACAAATGTAGAGAACTATACTGACCAGCTATGTTTTTTTCCAGGGTAGTATTTACTCAATTTTCTGCAATCTATGCTGATTCTTGAATGATTTCTGAGGTGGCCGAGAATAATGAAAAGTATTTCCTTTCTGTTGCTGATTGAGATATTGATGTTGGTCTTATGTTATATCATGTTATATCTACATATTTGTTGGTTGTTGTCCTATCGATCTACCAATCTCTCCATCTATCTACCTATCCATTCATCTATCGATCTCTCTATCCATACATCTTACAGTATATATTTACATATGCATGTATGCATCTCTACAAGCTGCCACAGTAGTCAACTCTACCGATGTTGGACACCTACAATTCCTACAATGCTGTATAGAAATTCTATGCGAGTATGGCTCACAATGGCTGATCTCAAACAATGCATTCGCCAATATCATTAGTCCAGTGTGGCCACCAATTTGTAGTCTTTTTTGTGAGCCATACCAGTGCAAACAGTGATCACAAAAGAAGAGCACAGCAGCACCGCAACCCACAGAGCTGTCCTCCCATGCTTCGGAGAGCGGTTGGCAGAACCCCCGGACCTGGGAAAGGCCTCAGTGAAGCATCCCTACAGAGCAGGGTGCAGTTGGTACCCTGCGTACGCCAGAATTAAATCCACCATTTTCAGACACATCCAAGTATCATGAATAGTTGGTTTGGTAGAATTATAGTATATTCTAATGAGAGGGTTGTAGGCGCTTAGTGTCCTCATTGAATCACCATCAACATCATTCAACCACCATGAAACCCCATATAGACGGTGAAGCCATATTCGATTAATCTCTTTTGACATCCCAGTAAAGAACAATCTACAGTACGGTTTGGCCAGTTAAATGCTACAACTACTCCACAAAAATCCTAGTCCAATGTAATATCAATCAAGTTGGTTAGTTATATCATCACCACCCCTTCCGTCCCCCTAAAGGAGGGAGGACGTACCCAAAAAGTAACGGGGACCCCTCCCCCTCCATTTCAAAATGTATTTATGTTTCCATGGAAGGACCCCCAACGTCTAAAAACAGGCTTCGGACGGATTACATTTTGGCGGCGGGGGATGGGGGGTTCGGAGGGTAATGTCCGTAGATTCCGTGCGTCGCCCCTCCCTACTTTCCCAGCGGGGGGAGAGGGGGGGAAGGTCATAATTGCAACTATATGACCTCAAACGTACCTCAAACATATCCCAATTGTACCTCAAATGGACCTCAAATGTACCTCTACGTATGTTTGCATTCAAGATATAGCTGAAATCTACCTGAAATCAACTACATCCGTACCTGAAGCCACAAACATGAGCTTACTATATCTTTTACTGTCTTGTTTGAGCACCTTCTGCAGGGAATTATGGACCTAAGCTATATGATGGCTACATGCGTTTATTGTATCAATTGTATCTTTTACTGTCTTGTTTGAGGACTTTCTGCAAAGAATTATGGATATCAGGTGTATGATGGCTACATGAGTTTATTATATCATATTATATCTTTTACTGTCTAGTTTGAGCACCTTCTGCAAGGAAGTATGGACCTCAGGTATTTGATACCTACATGAGTTTATTGTATCTTTTCTTGTCTTGTATGAGGACTTTCTGTAAGGAATTATGGACCTCGGGTATATGTTTTTACGACCTTCCACATATCAATTTACATGTTTTTGAGATTCAAAGATTTTCCCAAAATTTGCAAGGGATTATGTACCTCAACTACCTCTCTACTACATACATGTTGAAATGATGAAAAATGTAGAATGTATGAGGGTTTACAAGCATATAGGGGTCCTACGAACTTTCTGTTTACATTTTTGTTTTTATGTAATTCTGAAGCTATTGGAAGACCTTTATACCATCATTTTACATGTTTGTTTGCATTTGTTACATTTGTTTTTCCATTTTTTGAAAATGTATATAATGTTATACATTTTAAGGTTCCCCCCCCCCGGCCACCCCCCAAAAAAAAGGTACCTCTAAATGTAATCGTTACATTTATAAGGCATTTTTTTAAAAAAATCAAGCATTACATTTAGAACGCCCCCCCCCCCAAAACGACGTTTAAAATGCCCGTTACATTTTGATAACGTCCCCCCCGCTAAACGGGTGGTGATGTTCTATCCCGTTCATCTCTATTGAAACCCCAGTTTAGCTAATCAAGTCCCCGGATCAGCAAGTCGGAATATATCATGTTGTTGGTTAGTTACATCCTATATTCTACTGTATCCAGATGATATTCCGACTCAACACCCATTGTTGTCAGATTAATGGCCATGAATATATCCCATGAAAATCGACCAAAGCCCATATCAAACCACTATCAAAAATCCCACGGAACGCACAAGTTCCAAGGTTTCGCGAGTGAAGTCCGAATTTGTCCATCACATTCCAATGAATATCCCAGTTTATTATAGTATTTCTCTGTATCAAATCCCATAAATCTCACGGACCCCATATTCTCTCAGGTTATTTGCTGTCGTGGGCGCAGCAGGGGGTGCTGCTGCTGAACGCCACCTTGACCGTGCGCGAGGGGCACAAGGAGGTGGGACAGCAGAGGGTAACATGAGATGGTCGTTTCGCATGTTTCTCGTAAAGTGGGATGGTTTAGTTGTTTATGGTCTATGGCGTTTATATGTTTGATATATATATATATAGTTTAAAACATGTTTAATAATATTGCTATATAAACCTTGGACAATTAGGGTTTACGGATGGTTAATGTTAGAGTTTACCCCCCAGTAATCACCTCCAGTTTCGATGATTTTGCCAGCGTTTTGAACCTCCATCATTTATAGTGGATTTTCCATTGCAGCGTTTGATTGCCAGAGGGCAATGTCGTTATCGTTTTTGTTGTTGGGATGAATATATAGATATCTGGATTTGTATAACCATTTTTTCTGGTGGTTCAATGCGAATTAATGAAGAAACCAACATATTAATATGGGGACACTCATGATTATAGCAACAAATCAAGTATAGATACCAATTTGTTTGGGTTAAATCCCAAATGTTGCTAGGGATTTGCTGAATATGGGACACCATTTTGTCAGTGAAGTTTCATTTATGTAAGACGTGTGTTTCAGCTTGGCACAGTGCATCCACAAGATGTTGTGTATCCATTTTGGACGGTTTAATTCCATATGGCACCCCCCAAATCATTTGGGATAGTCTAATATTTGAATATATTTGAATGGATATGCTATACACGGATATACACAGAAAATTGCATCTCCGATCATCACAAAGACGCGATTTTGTTCAATGATGGGAGGGACATGCAACCGTTCATTTCGCTCACTTCGCATGTCCCAGCCATTAGTTCGTCTAAATCCCATTAAATCCTCATTTTTGTTTGTCTAAATCCTGTTAAATCCTCATTTTTGTTGGTTAAATCACCATGTTCCTTTGTCTTTTTATCCTTCCGAACGGGGACGAGTCTGACCTTGGCAGGCCAACTCTCATGCGTCCTGCGGCTGGCAACGCTTTACGGATGAGGTCATCAAAGCGTTGAATGAAAAGCGAGAAGGCGGCAGCGTTTGGCAGATTTTCGGCTGATCTACCCTCTGGTAAACTGTTACATAACTATGTGAAATCCACCATTTTTAATATGGGATGCTGGTTGGGATTTAATTTAGTGGGTAAACCATGTGATGTGGTGGGAATATTCTATGTGATATGATATAACGTGATACAACTATATGATTTTTAGGATTGTTTGGAAATCGGGTATCGGTATACCTCAAATGGATGGCATTGCAAGTCTTTGAATAGGGACAATGTTTGTAAACCATACTAAGCCATCAAATTTTTGAGGGGTTAGCCTGTTTTCAGACAAACGAGATTTGGTGGTTCACCCCAGTTAGTAAATGGGCTTTAACCCAAGTTATAGGTGATACGTTGAATTGTGTGAAACACTCTGGATTGGGATAGTCAGAAACACAGTCAAAGCACGAGGATCTCCAGAAACCATGATTGCAGCTCAACTGGGGTATACCGATTGTGACTGTGCTGCATATAAGTACCAAGGTGGTGCCCCCGTACTTTTCACTTGGTATCGTGCCATGCCACTGAGAAAGGGAAGACGCATGACGCATGGGTGAACCTAGGTGATTGCTAGGAATATGGCTCCATGTCAATTGTGATGGAGAAAACAGACAGTTTTGACAACAAGAACTCTGATGTTGTTTGGGAGACCAACCCTCCTTGGATCTATGCATTCTTTTTGTTGCGGCCTAGCCACTTTGTAACGTGGTTCGACTGGTTCGACGGCTCCGGCCTCGCAGTGGCAGGTGTGGTGTTCTTGCTTTGGGGCAACTTCGCACAGAAAAAGGCACTGGGCTGATCCATGGGAAAGAAGATGTTCATTTCTTCGAGGGGATGACATTCAACCGTGTCCACCAAGAGTGAAACAAGAGCAGGGATGCAAACAAACACGAGGATATATAGCCAACATGTTTGGAAAAAAAGTATGCAACACACTTCAGTGTTTTTTTTGTTTAAGACCTTAGGATGGGTGGAATCCAATAGCCAAAATGCATTGGGACAATCACGGGATCATGGTTGTGACAGAGAAATCAGTCGGATGTTGCGATTTCAGGGAAGAACACAACTATAATCAGTAAACTTGTTCCTGTCATCCCATTCATTACACTCCTCCTCCACCCCCCTCATCCTCCCTCTTCATCATCATTTAGCGAAATCACATGATTAGCACCACTGTCATCGTCATCGTCATTGTCATTGTCATCGTCATCCGCATCCTCCTCTTCCTCCTCCTCCTCCTACTCATCATCATCATCATCATCATCATCAACATCATCATCATCATCATCATCATCATCATCATCATCAATACCAGAACTGGTAACGATTCAATTTCTTTGTCAAACAAAAATCAAACCATTATTTAAAGATAGAATATAGCAGATCCTTCCAAGCCATTGTGATTAGGGATTCCCACTCTCACAGTGGACGTTTCAATGAAATTGATAGCCGTTTTTGGCTTTGCAAGTTTTGGCGTTACCGACCTGGGTTGGGGGCGGCGGTCGGCCAATGGCAACCGACGACGAGATATTCGATGCTCCCCTGATACAAGAGTAGCTGCAGCAGTTGCAGCGGCCAGAGACGGACGGCAACTTTGATGAAATACTCAGAACCATGCAACTGCCTGACTCGTCGGATGACGAAGAGCCATTGGAGGTTGGCCAATACGGCTACGCAATCGTTCCTCAAGTTGATTGCGATGAGGAGCCAACTGTCTGTCATCTTTCAGTCAGACTTTGAATCTTGAATACCTAGAATAGACTTGGAATTTTGAATATCTAGAATATTGAGGGTCCTTGAAACTAGATGGGTGGTACTTCTGCAGTCACTTGCTTTGCATGCACATGTATCATTTTATATTCACACGCACACACACACACATAATATGTAATATATCTACTGCATATATTAAATGAATAAATGATTTGTGTGTGAACCGAAGGACGACTCAAGGATTGCAAAATATTCCTGGGCTGAAGCTATTCCTGGGCATCAACACGATGCTTGAAATCGTTGAAACTGAACTGGCTGTGACCCGCCGCCGACCTTTCAACCTGGAATCAGAATAATTGCGATGCGAGTAATTGCAATGACTCTGTATATATATATATATAGAGCCTGGTTCCGCTATTATTGTTGTTTTTGCTATGATCATTTGTTTTTTATTTTGTTTGTTTGTTGGCATTTTCACTTGCAATGATTATCACTTTTTGTTGCTATCCTTGTTTGATATTGTTCGATCGTGTTTATTGTTTGTTTGTCGAGTCGTCATTGTTATCAGCTGTGTTTTTGGTTTTAGCTAGTAGATGCTAGTAGTTATTGTTGACTCTCGTGTTTTTTCTATTTATTTGTTTTAAGTGTTGTTATTATTGGTGCTACCATTGGTGTTACTATGGCCATTGTTGTCATATCACCATGTTTGTAACTTGAGATTCAGATCCATCATCATACCCATGTTCATCTTACTGGTGCTTGGTAGGGAATGAGGGTTGCTGACCTTCAATTACCATTAATAATCATCCCAGCAACCCCCACTCCCTACTAAGCACCAGTAAGTCATTTGACATCCCAGTGGTAAAAACCCAGCGGCTAAACAAAAAAACGCACAACTGACCCATGGGTTCGCTGCTGCGCCCCTGCCAGGGCAAGGTGTTGGATGCTTGGCAGATTTAACCAACACCGTGTTGGTGGCATATGATTATGGGAATCATACTTGGGAATGTCATGGACATATGATCTATATTACATATATATATAAATATACGTACAATTATAGGGGATTAGACTATAACATGTGCAACCATCAATCTTGGTATGAAGATTGTTACCGGGAATATCGTGGGATCTAATAGGGATTCAACCAGCCCCTTCAGGGCTTATGAACCACCAACAACCATGTGTAGAAGGGCGAAAGGGCGAATCTGAAGCAGCTATTTTGACACATCTCTGTAGGGAATGAGGCAGTCCTTTGTTTTCTGGGGAGAACAGGCAGGAAATAATCAAACGTAATACAACAACCCTATTTACATGATTCTCCATTCACATGTGATATGTTTTTCAAACAAATTGATGTGGTTGGTAACGTATCCCGACACCTCTTTGCTGAAATCCGGTCACCATATTGTTGAAGCCAACCCCACAAAGCTATCTGATATGTCACATATGAAAATCAAAACAACCGCTTCAAATAGTGTTAGATGACCTTCATTTGTGTGGCTTTGTTTAAAACATGAGACATACCCCAATTTCCACAGATGCTCATTGTTTTCATCATTTAAATATCAAGGACATCATGTGCCCTGCAGTCAAACAAACCCATGCAACTTCTCATCTGTTGTTGGCTTTATTACCCATTTACCTATAGTTCTAATCTCCATGAAGCCAACAGTCAATCTAGTGATGTGAATGCCAAATGAGCTTTTCGGAAAACTTGGGGTATGACCTGATATTAACATCCATGGAACCACTCTCACCGTGGTTTGTTGGCTATGGGACGCCACGGACGCCAGGACAAGAAGCGGCACAAAGTTCTGACCGCAGGTGCTACCTGAGGAGGGGGGGGCCTTAAAGGAGAGGTATGTTGGTACAGATCACAATAGATTGATTTAAATGTAAATAAACATGTATATATATATATTATGAATTATGTATATATAATATACACATAATATCCTGTACATATAGAATATATAGGTTTGATGGTGGATCTTGATATCTCCACATTACATGGTATGATACGGTATGGTATTCCCAGAACAACTACTTTAGCAGTTGCGTCTCACTTGCCCAACGTACTCAACCGATATAGTTGCTGTCATTGCTGTTTTTTTCCAAATATTAAATACACCTCGAACCGAACCCTGGTTTTGTATTGGATCTATTTATTTGGAAGGTCCATACGGGATGTATGTATTGTAACATTATACAGGAGAGAAGGGATTGTAGACATATTTTTTTCGGTCACAAGCCAGTTCTGTTCAAAGTCCCGTTGAAATCCAAATCAGGGTTGCCAAGTCCTACATTTTCAGTCCATAGCAACTGCAAAATAGAGGTATGGAACAATTGAAAGTCTGAGACACAAACATGCTGGAAAAGACACATGTACAACACTATTATGGAATTCAGAATAATTCAGAGGTTCCGACATGCCTTGGGAATCATGGTACCGTACATGGAAAAGCCTTCAATCTGTAGATGATTGTTTTGTTTGAAATGAGGAATTTCCATGCTTTGAATTTCCAGTTTAGAGTAGTATTTCTGTTGGATATGATGATTTTCCACTTTGAAATGCTGGTCCAAACGTCTCAATTAGTTTCAGCATGTTTCAGCCCGCCATTTTCAGGTCATCCAAGCCCGTTGAGCGTGACTTGGCTTTGTTGCGTTCAGGAATATAACAGATGTAACCCCACGTGACCAAAAAATCATGCTGATTTAACCAAACATACTAGATATTAATTGTATATAATTGATTATAATTGTATATATGTTTGAAACACACATTAGATGACATTTTTTTTTTGGAGGGGGCACCTTCAGCAAATCCAGGCAGTAGATTCTACTACTACTAGTCTGGAGATGTTTATGTAAAGCATGCAATGAGTTGCTATGCATCACACAAAAAAACAAAACTTGCAATTGAATCTGAAGACTTCACACTTCGCACTCAGTGGATCTCGTTGTGGTCATTTGCAAGGTGTCTGATGTATCTCTTCCATTTGTATATATACCCTCTGGTATATTAACAGTTCGATCCTGAGAATAACTATTCTTAGAGGAAACTAATCTTCCAATTCCTATCTGCCAGGGTCTATGTTAATTTACCAGATGGTAATTATAATATATATATATATACACACACTACACATACCTAGCCCGTGAACAACAAGAAGCAAGGGCCCCAGGGCTGACCCGACTTTGAGATCGGGCTTTGCCGCTTTGTCAGAACCCTTTTCTTCAGCTTCTGAGGTGAGATTTTGGCGCGGTTGCAAAATCTTTTCGACCCTTGGGTTCCGATGTTTGGGGCGTCTGGGAAACGTGACGTTTTTTCAGGAGTGGTAGACCCAATGCCATGAAGCATCCCCAAATACCAGAAATCGGGTTGTATAAACCCTCCAAAACTGGTGGTTTGTTATTGGCTTTGTCCCCTTATGCAGATTCTTTCTAAGATGTTCAGATATGTATGAAGTGGTTGAAAATTACTGTTCAGATTTAATCAATGGCTATTTCAGGATCCAATTTCTACAGCTCTATGGTACAGTACAGTACCTCCATTTTAGGATCCTGGAATTCCCACTGATCTAAGATTGTTGTTCAGATTGTTTCTTCAACAAACTGCCCCACTTTTATCCCAAACTTGGGTGATTGCGCCCATCTAGGTGTTGATCAGGATGTTGAGAGCTGGTTGGTAGCCTCGAAATGGGAGCCCTTAGATGGTGAAGACCCATGTTTCACCCATTTGCAAAAAAATGTGTTCGATTGTTTTCCAATGTTTTCCATCATTTGAAATCAATCTTTAACCAAGGATGGGCTTTTTGAAATGGGAGACCTCAACAAAACGGATCCAACATGCTAAAAGAATGTCCAAGTTTCAATGAATTTAGGGTCTCCATGGGTCCGCCGCCTCCCTCCCTGATTTTGAGATATTTTGAGTAACCCTCCATTTGTCCACTTCCCATCACATTTTTCTTGGTTCAGTCAACATGTTTCACCATTTTTCATGGTTAAACCATTTTTTAACCACATTGTTTATCCTTCTTATCCTTAAAACAACGTTTTTCACAATTGTTCCATCTGGAAGCTGCCGGTCGGTGAGCTTGGGCTCGACTAATAAGCGGCACAGCCATCGGCTTGGTGCTGGAAATGGCGATCGAGTCATTTGTCATCACATGTCTCCAACAAAACAAACGTTGCAACCTGGGATGACACATATATATATATATTATACATATTTATATATATATATACATATATATATATTACTACATATGTATATATATATATATGTAATATACACATGAACACTTACAAGAGAAGTTTTTACGACTTCAACTTTGAAATAACACCTTTTGCGCTTGGCAAAAGTTCAAAGGCCTCACCCCTTGAAGCCATGGTGAAAATTCCTGGAAAGCTCACGAAGACACCCGAAGATGCGGAGAGGACGCGTTGCAAAAACCTGGTTTGTTGCACTTTGCACCTCTGACATGGAGGATCATTTCATGGCGAAAGTGACTGCTTTATAACCATAGGTAGTTAACCCAGCTAGGTTTACGGGATAAACCCATGTATATACCCTCTGGTTATTTAACATAGCCATAGAACATCCCCTCTAAATGGAGGTTTTAATGGGAAAATCATCCAACATTAGCCATTTTCAATGGCTATGTTAAATAACCAGAGGGTATATATATATATATGGGACCTACTAGGGTTATTAACCACTTTCGATTCGTGGGATGATTCTCGAAGGGCAATCATGCTTCAACTATTGAGTGGTTAGGGGGCGATTCGAAGCTATGGTGCGCTATTTTTCCTACTATCTAAATGGGAACCAGTTAGATATCGAGAGTTTCGCAACCACATAAGAGTTCAGGGTTCAGGGTGACACGTTTTATGGCGCTTTCCGGCCATTCCCCTTGATTTTGAGAAGTTTATACGGAACCACCAGAGCTTAAACATTTTGCAAGGGAGCAGGGAACCATCCAGGTTTTTTTGGGGGGGCGTTGGAAATTTACATGGATGGATCAAAGTGTACTATTACATACTATTACCATATCTGGGGAATAAACATCCATTAACCAGCCACTTTAAGGAAGCATTTGTGTGCCGTTTGGTTTTGACTCATAATTAACAATCAATAACCATTATTAACAATTACTAACCATTAACCACTATTGACCCTTAGCCGTTACACACCATTCTTAACCATTATTGGACTATTTGATGTTATTGGATTATGATGGATTATGTTAACCTTAACTTGTTAATCTGAACTTATTAGTGACCATTGTGGCCAATTCTAAGAACCACCATAGTTAAATTCTATCACTACTATTGATCATCTATTAATGAACTTAAATTATGTTCATAGATGATTCACGATTTAAGTGACACAGTGGCGGTCAGTGGCGGTCACTTTTAGTGACCGGCCTGGCAGTGGGTCACTGCAATTAAGCTGCCGTGGGAGCGGGAGCCTGGAAGAATCATGGGAAAATCATGGGAAAATCAATTTTACATGAAAGGTAATAGCTAAATGATGCTAAATGGAGGTTTAGTTTGCTGGGAAAAGCATCCAACTATTGCTGATTTTCCAGAAAGCCACGTTTGATGACACCGGAGGGTACTCCCAAACCATGCGTTATTCCAGGTTTCTCCATTAAACATGGCCAAGAGTCGGAAAAATAGAGTGAATGATTTTTAAGGCCCAGTTTGAGGAAACTCCAATTTCGACTGTTGGTTGGTAAAAATGATATCATAGTCTGGTTATGCATGGGAACATTCCCAGTTACTGTGTATATTGTATGGGTTTCCATTTTTTTCATCCACATCTTAACATATTTTGCATAGAGTCTTTGGGAAGCTGTTGAATGAGCAGGAGCTGCACGGATATTTGCTGCCTGCTGATCTATGCCGTGGTGATGGCAGGCGACTGCGTCGCAACCTTGGGAATACGTACATTTAAAATGACTGCGCGTCAGTGAATCATATATCATATATCATATAAGAATATACACAGAATACATGTGAATATGTCGGAAAAGATAGAAAAGCAAATCATCATCCAATTACCCTCTGGTGAACTAACATAACTATGGGAAATCACCATGTTTAATGGGTAAATCCACTATTTCTATGGCCATTTTCAATAGCAAACCGTTTAATTACCAGAGGGTACTTGGCATTTGACCTTTTTGTTTTATATTTTTCTGTACGCCAGGCCTGGGCGTCTGCGTGTGGTACGGCATGTCGCAGGGCGACATCAGTCGTTTGGATTCCCTGCCCGACTACCAAGGCCCGTCGCGCTGTGTCAAGTTGGTGAAGTGGCTGAAGTTGGGACATACACATGATGAGTTCACCCTAAAAAAAATGTGATTTTATGGGAACTGTACGGATTTATAGCTGATTTATGGTAGCAAAGTTTGTTTTTGAACCCTAATAACTATAGTTTATGGTAGAGATATCGGACTACTAAATGGGATTATGAGCCAACTTACGACTGGGGGGCATCACATTGTAGGTGAATGAATCTATGGTTACTTTGGTCTATGGTAGATATATTGAACTAGTTGATGTGGCGAACATAAAACAACTTATAAACTGGGGGGCTCCATCTGGTCTAAATAACTAAATATTATATCAATATTGGTTTGTCTGAAAATCTGGGATACTCATAAATACCCATTTTATAAGGAAAACTATGATAATCCATCGGAATTGGGGGTACCCTATTTTCAGACAAACCCATATATACATATGTATATATATATATTTATACATATATACATATATATATATATAGATACATCATTTTGTTTGTATCGGCATATCATAGTGACCCCACTTGACCTCACCATTCCTCACCAGTTCGATGATGATTAGGATGGGGGCATTCATCGCCAGCCGGAGTAGGGAATTATTGTGTGATTTTCCTAGATATATGCAATGTACATCAATGTACTATTGATGAGTTATTAGGATGATAAACAACATGTCATATCATGTCATTTGATATGGTGTGTATTGAATCATATGATATATTTGAGTGAAATGCGTGTGCACATATATGATTATCCGATATATGATATACGTATATGTATGTACCTAAACAAAAAAAACATGCATGAACCAGCGGGTCAAATAATGGATAGAGTCGCGTTTATATAGGCATATATATATATACAATGGATCAAGCCAACAAACTGGCTGCTTGTACTGGCTGGACCTTTGATGCTGACAATTTCAACTGCTATAGTAGATGCAGTTTGGTGTTGAAATCTTGCTGTTCAACCAGTGTTAGCATGTTTTGACTTAGTTGTATGAATTGTAAGATATTTCATCCAACTATCTAGAGTATCCCCAATTATCCACAAGTATCCCAATCTCATTTATCTCCAATGATCCCCCTTCTGTTGAAGTCAAGTCGCCCTGAAACCCCCAGCCAGCAAAGTTGGCAGGAACTCAGTGTGTGAACAAATACATCTTCTTCCCGGAGGATTGGCCTCCAGGAGTGGAAGGTATCAACTTGCATAAGCATGCCACTTGGAGGCAGAGGTTTTGAGCCCCGTCTTCTAAAGCTGGAACTAATAGGGTTTGAAAGTTCAAAAAGAAAGAAATTACCCTCTGGTTATTTAACATAGCCATGGAAAATCCCCTATAAATGGAGGTTTCTAGCTGGGAAAATCATCCCAAATTAGCCATTTACCATGGCTATGTTAAATAACCAGAGGGTAATCCCCAAGCGTTGATATGTTGGGGTAATTCGTGGATTCCCTTGCGATTCGTTGGATGAGTCTTCCCGTGGTCACAGGTGGCCTAAAATGGGGGTACCCAAAAATGGATGGTTTATAATGGAAAATCCCAAACAAAAATGGATGATTTGGGGGTACCCCTATTTTAGGAAACCTCCATATTGGGTTGTGCGTGGCTTGCCAAGCGTGGCTGCCTGATACTCCTTGTTTGAGGCTTGGGATCCAGGTGAATCTCCGGTGCACTGTCTCCAATCCTGAGATGCAAGGACCTTGAACTTGAAGCTTCATGCATGTTTCGGGCAGGACTGCCACCCTTAGACTGGCCCTAGATTCCCTCATGGTGGCATAGGAAGACTGCCCCCAAAATCGAACTGCGGCGCTGCTCTACCAGCTGCAATGCATTGCAACGCCCTGAGCGGCCATGGTGCACAATCACTGGTAGAGCACTTCGACAACATCAGCTCCCTCTGCATTTCCGCGGATCCCTTTTCAGAGGTATCTGGGGTGTTGGGAGCAACATTGAGGTATCCCGGTATCCCGAAATCATCCAACAAGGAAGCTTTTGAATTTTGAAACCATTGGATCTTCGGGTCGCGTTTCTTTGAAGAACCCCCTGAACGTTCCATGTAGCCAACTTCAAAGGGATCTTACGTCCTGTGGCCGACCATTTGTTTGGCACACGCCAAGCTGTTGTGCTTGATGTTTGTATTTGTATCACATCATTCCCAGGATGTACGTATCTGAAAATGGAGTGCAACTCCAAAGTAGTAGCAAGTTTACCCTTCCCGCAATTAACAGAGTTCCTGAAAGTAGCATTTTTTAAGCGGACACTAACCTTTCAAGCCTTGGCAGGGTCTATGTATGTCTATGTTAATTTCCTATAGGGACAATGATATTTATCCACCTGGAGCTAGGTGTGCCCTATTGTTGGATCGTTTCAGACCCACAGATGCTTGTCTTCAATTGACCTTCATGTTTTATACTGATTTACAGACATGGTTCTGCAATATGTGGCCAGAAGTTCTAGTTGCTGTAGTTCAAGACCCACTTCTCCACAAGGTGGTGCCCCCCCCGGTTATGTTTGTTGGTTTGAAACCCCCGTTGTTAGCATCCATTAGCAATGTGCTATACAACTGACTGGTAAACCAACATGGCTAAGGATTTTGGACACCACCTTGCATGGTTAGCTAAAACTAGCTGGACCGTTGGGTAAAGTCGGTGATTCCAAAGGTAGTATAGTAGATAATAATGGTGAACTTATCGCTACTTAGCTAAACCTACAAGGTCGCTCCCCCTTCGGTCTTGTGTTGTTTTACAAACTTCATCATTCAAATACTTGGAACAACCCCTTTGATTTTGGAGATATTTGCACCAGCTGACGTCCATTCAAAACCGAGGTTTGCGTTGACAGCTGCCCAACCAACTCTTCCAGCCGCACGGATGAAGAAAGTTGGGGACTGGGACTTTGAATGGCGGGTTCACCCGTAGAACTCCGTGGTCTTTAACAACAAATCGTTTGGGATTTTACGTTTCGAAACATTTGGTTTTAAGATGGTTAAGCCGTTTCACTGCGCAAAAATCCAAGGTGATAACCATAGCTACGTACTTAGTAAGTGACCCCTGACAAGATATTACAACTATATACAGTACAATCTAGCCAGATGGATGGGGCAAACCCTGGGTTACAAACTACCTACAAGGTGGTGATCAATACTTAGCTAAGTTGGTAAACATAACATAACTAACTAGCTGGATTAGCTCTTCGGTTTATTGTGATTATACCCCCTGATCCATACCCCCGATCCATACCCTCGATCCATACCCTTTTGAAGAGATTGAATTCATTTGAGACCATTTGTGTAACTCCTTCGTTCCATACTTCCGGATCACCGCGTACCGTTCCATACCCGTTTTTTGAGCCATAGCCAAATGGGTACCTGCGTGGCTACTAAGTAAGTGACCCCTTATAGTTGAGATGTATTTGGATATATAACAAATATGATCACCACGAATCGCTAGTTCTGACAACGTCAAAGTGGACAAATTAGAACGACGTCACTGGCCGACGACCCTAGACATGACGGGAATTGCAAGTTCTATCTTACCCTCTGATTATTTAACATGGCTCTACTCATAGAAATGCATGATTGTTATATATGATGATTTTACTAAACAATATTGATTTTCCATAGCAATCCCTTCAAAAACCAGAGGGTCAAATGCCTGAACTGCTTTAGCTTGGTGAAATGTTGCGGAATTTCTCGTCTTCCATGACGCTCTTTGATAAATAGGATGATCTTTGATGATGACTTTTGATCCCATGGTCCCATCCAGTTGTAGAGGAATCCCAAAATACTTGGAGGATCACCCCACTTAATAAGTGGTTAACAACCATAGTTATAAGATGTTATAAACCCACTTAGAGCCACTTACTTAGTGGGATGACCCTCCAAGTATAATCCCCATAAATCCCTAGAATTCCCTAAAAATCCCTATAAATCTGTTTGGGGTGTGTAGAATCATCAGATGCTTTGTCAGCCCTTGGGATTATGATTCCAGAACTGATTCCTATCATCCTATCCAGGTATGGGGCGATGGCCTGGCCATTTCAGTTGGTTATAGTAACCTCCAACATGACAGAACAATAATATGGCTATGGCTCAAAATTATTGACCCTACAATTGGCTGGTTTATCTTAATTTACCATTACAAATTACCATTTTTGGTACCATAATTTTGAGCCATAGCCATATATCACTCTTGAAATAGGAAATTACTTTGCTATCTTTCTGGGGGTTGTTATGTATATGTACCTAGTGCCTCCATTACCTTTTTTTTTTGGTATAAGAAAAAACCTAGGTTTTTTCAAAAAAAAATAGATTTTTACTCTTTGCCAAAAATACTTCATGGGGCCGTACCCAAAACAACCAGGTCATTGGATGTCATGATCTAGCATAAGCGCATGCGTTGTCACTTGGCTCATGCATGACAAATGGTTCACACACATACACATATACAAACACATCACAGGATCTCTGCTCCACCATTTTGCAGCACAAAGTAGCACACATTTGCACTCTTTTCCCAATCTTCTAGGTCAACAAACCCATCTTGAGGAAAACCATGCAAGCGGATACAAAGTAAGGATCCAAGATTAGCTTTTGTCCGACCTCCAAAAGGTCCAAGGGCCCTGTGCGAAGAGATCCAA